>JAAGNO010011872.1:73949-181099 GCA_033439905.1 Ceryle rudis
GTCACGAAATGCCATTAAGTTTTTCTCCTTTTTATTTTTTGTTGAAAATCCCGGTGGGACCTTTATGGACTTTTTATTTTTTTTTTTTTTTTTTTTTTTTTTTTTTTTTTTTTTCCTCCCCTCTATAGCAGACAACAAAGGAAAGTGGAAACTCCCACTAGCCACTTCAAAAGCGTGCTAGTAAGAAAAGCTATTACCTGCTCTTCTTATCTCACTCCTTTGGAATCAGATATGTTCCTGACAATTACTGTGCTGCGTGTACAGCAGTAGTTCAATCACAGGAATGGGAAGATTGTAATAGGTAATGCAATAGCAGTGCTAGAAAGGCAAAAACTGGGGTGAAGGTAGAATTCAGCATAATAATATCTGTTGTTATGAATGACACTTAGCTCTCATATTGTCAGAAACCACACAAATTAGAGTTTTTATGTTGGTTTATAGGATTGCATTCCAGTGAGGAGCAATTACGGTGTGAATTCAGCCAGCCTATGGTAGTGTTGCTGAATGGTGCAATTCCTCCCACCCATGCTTTCATCTGCATGTTCCCATGCCTGCTCTTGTTTGAACAGGAGCAATTTCATGATTCTATGAAGATGCAGATCAGGGATCAAATCCGATATGACTGAGAAGTTTTTGATGGAGGCATGGGTGAAGTCTTGATTCTCATCTGGATCTGAGTTGCTGCAGCTCCCTGCAGTACTGGACGGATTAGGGTGCTGACACAGAGCAGGAGCTCAGGTCTATAGTTTGGGTTTAGGAGAAGAGAAACTCTTACTTTTGGTAGATGGTCATCTTTGAATTTGCTTAAGCTAATTACAAAACTGTACTTGTAAAATATGACTTAATGGTAGAAGAGGAAAAATTATCCTTCATTTATGGTACATGTTTCTGTCACATATTTTTCACAGGGTTGGTTGAGAAGACATGGAAAAGAAGTAACTGTTTCATTCTCTGTTAATTGGAGATCCCCCATCACAGGGTCTGAGGCCACTGCTGATCCAGAGTTCATTGCTGTATGGTATCATAGAATGGTTTGGGTTGGAAGGGACCTTAAAGATCATCTTGTTCCACTCCTCCTGACATGGGTAGGGGCACCTTCTAGACCGGGTTGCTGGAAGCACCATCCAGCTTGTTCTTGAACATTTCCAATGATGGGGCATTCAAAACTTCTCTGGGCAACCTGTTCCAGTGTCGTAATACCCTCAGAGTGTTGGTATCTAATCTAAATCTACCTTTTTCAGTTTAAAGCAGTTACCTCTCATCCTATCATTACACTCCCTGATAATGAGTCCCTCTCCAGCTTTCTTGTAGGCCTCCTTTAGGTACTGGAAAGCTGCTGCAAGGTCTCCCCAGAATCCCAACTCTCTCAGCCTGTCTTCATAGGGGAGGGGCTCCAGCCCACTGATCATTTTTGTGGCCCTCCTGTGGACTTGCTCCAACGGGTCCATGTCCTTCTTATTTTGGGTGACTTAGAGCTGAATGCAGTACTCGACTGAACGCAGTACAGTACAGCAGGAACAAATGAAGCCTGATGTGAAAGCCCTAGTCTTTGAGGTGAAATCTAAAAAAAAGTTAAATTAATTAACTAGATTCCTTCTCTAGAGAAAATCAGACTCAAAATGTACAGATACATAAAAACTTTTTACTTTAGATATGCGCTAATGCTGGTGGGATAGGAGAGAGTGATTTACAGTATGAAAGCAAACATTATATTAATTTCCATTTCCACCCCCTTTTTATCGACTGTTTCTTTTGGGGTTGGGGGAAAGAAGTTCTGAAAACTTCTTCAACGTCCCTTCAAAAACCCCAACATACCATCACACCTGGCATTTACCTAAGAAAAACCACAATGAAATGTCTGTGCTGTGCACTTCTTCTAGCCTGGTTAAACCAGTCGTTTCTAGCTAGTTTGATATGACTGTGTCTGTGGGTCCCACATAGTAAGAGTAGATGCTAAGCTAAAGACCTTACAAATTACTGGAAGATAAGTGGCTGGATAGAGTAGAGAGTTCTTCTCATTCTGTTTGAGAAAAGAGCTGCAGCATGAGCTTTTCTAAGGCATCAGAAACTGTTGTCTTCCAGGAGGGTGATTTCTGAATGCCACCACTTGAGGAGAAGCTGCAGTTGAGGCCTGTCTTTAGCTACCTGACACAAATCCGTGGGAAGGCAGCTTTCATTGGTATCTCATAACTGTTTTTCAATACAAGATCTTTTCTAATTATTAAGTGGCTTCTTTTGATGGGTGGAAGAAATGTTACCACAACTTTTACCCAAGCATATTATAAGAATCTATACTTAATGTGAATTTTGGTTTGACATTGCTTCCTCTATTGACCCCAGGTTCTGTAATGGCCTTAAATAATATTTAGATGTCAGGACAGGCCTACATCTAAACGGTTTTACCTTTTTTTTTTTTTTCTTTTTTTTTCTGTGTGACCTTTTAGCGTCTTTGTCTAAAGGATATGTCCTTTACCTAAACAGAAATGGTAATATTCCCTTTTGCTCTTTGTCCCTTATCTTTCAATGTAAATACATTACCCAGGAAGAAAGTTACTCCCCAATTGCAGCACAGATCAAGGAGCTCCATCAGGCTAAGTGTTCTTCTCAAGTCTGTTTTTTGATATTGCTGGCAAATCTGAGGGATTTTTCACCACAATGTGAATCTGAGACACAAGTTTAACTTGCAGATCCCAGTTTAATTTGTGTCAGTACATGCTGCAGCTCACCTGGGGAAGCCATTCTTACAATTAATGCCACCAATACCCTGTTCACAAGTACAGGACATCTGTTTTACTTAAAAAAGATGTCCCACAAAATAACGTTTCCTTCCTCCTTCCTATCTGTGTGTGTGTGTGTACGCATTTGTGCTAATTTATGGGCACGCATGTGTAATTACATTTCCTTTTGTCTTTCTGGGATTGTAAATTTATTTTCTTTTTCTTTTTTACCTTTCTCTCCTGCCAGCAATTCATGCTCTCAGAGGTGTTTAAAGCGCCTGCCTGGGAGTGGGACCTGGCCTGCTGGGAGGGGGTTGGGAGGCTAAGGCTGCAGTGGCCTCTAGCCAGGAGGGGCAGGTGGTGCGGGATGCTTCACTGGCCAGGCACTGCCTATGGGATACTGTCTTCAGAGAAGAAGAGCATCTATGACACTTTTAACTTGTCAGGTTTTACATTTGAATTTACTGGCTCTCAATTTTCCATCTAATTTTCTGATGATACTGAACAAACCCATTTTGGTAGAAACATCAGTTGGAAAGATGGAGCAATTTGGTGCCTAGGATAAAACTGAATTGCATTTTTTTCCAAATGTCTTCCTCAGAAAGGTTTAGCTCACTTTACAACCAGGAATTAATGATACTTAAAATCATCTCAGTTAGGAGATCTAAAAAATGTTACAAACTCCTAACAACAATTGGCCAATATTTTCATTTAATCCCTGCCACAACTGAACCTTCGAAGTTTCACTGAGATACTATTTTTGTAATAATCTCCACATACAAGGGACAGGAAATTTTCCCTGAAGGAGGTAGGAGACATTCTTACTGATGCGCAAGTGTCAAAAGATATAGAAAACTCTCTTTTTCTGGGGAATGATTCTGTGCCTTTTGGCTCAGTGACTCCATGTACAGAAGAAGTAGTTGTTTAAACTTGTGGCTGGAACAGCACACTGAAGGAAGTTCCTTAGCTCAGTACTCCTATTTTCTTACTGACAATTCCAAAGAATTAAGAAATGTCCTAATTTACAAGGGAAAAGAACTGTTGCTGTAAGATTAGTTGTATCTATGAAAAAATATATTCACTAATAAAAATACCTTCATGCATAAATGACCTGATTTTAGACTATTTGTATTTTCTGGGATATGACCTATTTATAAATGTAATTGAAACATGCAGCGCACAGACTATCAGAAGTTATTGGTATGCTGGTTAGAAGCTGGAGTACCACATGGAAAAAGTAGGTCTTCTACATGAGTAAAAAACCCCATTTTTTTTTTCCCTTTTGGTTATGAAACGTTCATCACTGGATACAGAATTTTCTTAGGAATGTATTGTGCAAAATTGCTGGTCATTTTTCAACTCTATTTGTAGTCTACAGGGCCTGGAAAAAATTTCTAATGAGAGAGAAATTTAGTTCCATTCAAAGAGAAACATTGAAAAGGGCTGTTGAAAGTTTTGGTAGCTGGAGTGTTATTCCTTTAGGCATTTCTGTTAATAAAATATACTCGACGCTGCATTCCTTTCATTTCCAGGGTAGCCTGGAACTACCCTCTCAGAGAAGCTGCTCTGCCAAATGCTTCTCTAGTCCTTACCACAGATCTGACTCTTCCTGTTGGTTATCCTGCTCAGAGCTTTAATACCAAGGCATATAGCCCAGCTGTGATCATCTAGAAGCTGTGACGCCTCTTCTGACTTGGGAACCATCAGTGTCACTTGAGATATTTCAACTTCATTCAGTGGATAGTGATTCTAAACATCCAACAAAGCATCTACCCCAAAGTTGTCTTCACTGAGATATGTTCATATGGGCTGAATGCTTACTAAAGCACTAGGCAATAACATAAATAATCAGCAGGGAATAAGGGCAGATGCACAGGCAATTAGGACCAGACTTATAAATTTATTTATGTAATTTGCAGATTATACCACTTTGTGAGAAATAGAAATACTAGTGGGAAAAAAAAATGTTAACTTACGACTGGTTCCCAGAGAAAATTACTGATAATAAAGACCTTGGAGGAAAATATACAGAGATAAAATAGATCAAGGATTTAACTTAAAGAATAAGTACATAGACAAAGGGGAAAACAGTTCAGGTAGTAAAAGCTCAGATGAAGGGAAAACCCAGGATGCTGCCTTGAAAAGAAGTGGAGGTAATAGAGAGATTCAGAAGTGACACTGAATGAGACATGACTTTACCTCTCAATTATATATTATGTGGTATGGCAATGAAGAATATGAGAACTACCTTCAGGCTATCTGAAGATATGTGGGAGAAGTGAGAGTCCCTCTCCCTGTGTGACAAGGCAGAAACTGTTTCATTAAGCTCCGTGCATCTTGTTACCAAAAATACATTGTCAGAATGTGATTGGAAGAGAAAGAGAAAACCAGCAAAAATAGTGAACAAAGAGAATTGAGCATACCCAGCTTGACTGAATCATAATTAAATGAGTTTCATATTAATCTGTATTGCAAAGGGTTAATTGCTGAGAATGTGATGAGAAGTAATGACATGAAATTAAAGAAAGAAAAATTAGATGTAGTATTATGAATAATTTGAGCAGAACAGACTGAGCAACTGTGGGTAAAAGAGGGATTTTGGCCAAAGACACCAGGGAAAACCCTAATTTTTACACATTTTTAATGTCCACAGAACAGACGGAGTCAGGCTTTTAATGTCTCACTTAAAAGATGCATGCAGATGGTGTTTTTTCATGCATTTGAAAAATGAATTTCTACATTTTGATTATGTTGTCATTAGCAGTAGCCTTACTCGGTAATTAGGAAGCTGGTTCCTAGCATGTGTGAGAGAGATATATATTGAGAAAGGAGGATGTTATCTCTTTGTTTCCACAGGGATATAATTAAATGCAATGAACAACATCATCAAAACAGTAGAAGAAATTCAAACAATAACTATGCTAACTGGAAATGGCTTATTGTTCAGTGAAAACCAGCTGATTTTCATCACAGCTGATCTTCATCAGAAAAGGCTACATTATTTGCCAGTACTCACTCTGGCCAAGAAAGAAAAGGAAATTCCATGAGAAAAGGGTTTTCCCTGTAGTAAATGCCGACTCTTTCTTAGATAAGTAACTTTGAAAAATATCAATTGAGAAATAAAACTATATGTAATGGAGTATTCCAAGTGAGTCTTTCTTTCATTCCTAGGTAACTGTAAAACAGAGGAGAAAAAGGCAAACAACCTAAAACCTGCTGTGTGGCATCAGAGGAGAAGGCAAGAGTGAGAGAGCTGCAAGAGTCTTTCCTTTCTAGAAAGCAGCTGCTGCTTCAGGAAGGGTGTCTTCAAGCAACAGTGAAGAATGAGGCCTGCCTGCTGCCCACTCTTTCCACTGAACAATCTTTATGGTTCTCAGAAAAGCAAAAGGCAAAGCAAAAAACAACCCTGAACTTCTAGGTGCTCTTGGAAAATGAAACAATGAGTTTCTCTCTCCGTGACACATTTGTTCCAAGCCACAGACTGTGCATGCGTAATTTTTGTTATTGTCATTCTCGGACTTTAGGACTACATGTGTTTTACAGTCAGCGAGTGTCTGTATCTTTTACAGCATGTGTTAAATATGCAATTATACTGCTAAATGTTTCAAAGGTACCAAAACATGTCCAGGGCTTTGTCCACCAAGTCTCATTTGGCCAGGGAAGCTCCTGGTTTGGGAGGCTGGAGCACCACAGCTCCTGCTCATACCTCTCTTAGTGCCTGGAGGATGAGTGTCCAGGAGAAATGCCAAACGTGCCTGCAGAGACTGATGCTATAAACAAGAACTCATTCAAGCAAGCACATCTCTGTCTTTGCTACCTCTTCCTGAATTACTGTCATCCTTTCCACACATCCTCGTTGCTTTCTACTTATCTTCTTTTCAATATATGAAAGCGCTGCTGACAAGGATCTCTGTACTTCCTGCCCTAACCTTTTTACCTCTCAGTTCACCAAATCCTTTTAGCAGTTTTTCAATCTTTTTCATTGAATTCAAAAACCTATCTTCACATTGCCTAGGCTATCTGTAATATGATCCGTACATCTGTCTTTTAATTTGCTTAAAAATTCTATTTCTTTCCGCCTTTACATTTTCATCTTTGTACTTTCATCCCACTCCTTTCTGCATCTGCTTTTTCCACTTTTAATTTCAGACTCACTTTCTCATCAAAACCCATTTTTTTTTGTACTGATCAGTAGGACACCATCTCTTCCCCTTAAAGTCTTTCCTTTAATTGATTCCTTGTGTTGTTAACAGAGAGTTTGCTATGCTTCTCCAGTGACAGCTCTTTGTATTGTGGGCTCCTTACAAACCCCATCTCTGTGGAAAAAAACTGTCTTTTCCTTCATTTAATACTGATTTGACTAGAACTTACTTAGGGGAAGAGGTCTTTGGCAAGCTGAAGATTGGCCCTAGGGACAAAAAAGGATCGGGTTGCGTCTAAGTATAAACAGAATGTTGTAATTTCCCATCATTTTTCATGGGCTACTGGTTGGACCAAGAGCTAAATGTCTGAAGTAAATCTAATATGTCCACTCACCAAGACTGTGTGCATCAGCCAGATGCACATTGGTTCCTCTTTTGAAAAGCCTCAAGTAATTGTGCTGGAGAAGAGCTTTGTTTTAGTTTGAACTTTTAACACTGTGGAGTTTGGAAGCAGGAGTCATCTTCTATAATGCTGGCTGATTGCTTTCCTTTGCTAAGGAAAGCAATGCTATTTTAAAAGTAAAGTGTGCTGAACATAGGTGTTGCAGCGTGAATCTCGTTTTTTTCACTCGAGTTGCCACAGCAACGTAAAATTTCCTTCTCCCCACATTAGCTTCCCTAAAATATAATTCACAAATTGTCTTTGGCAAAAAGAAAGTCCTATATCATGCTGACAAATTGTGCTGATTGCTCTGTTAGTATTTGGTCTTTTGTGGAGTTAGGATTATTAGAGCAAAACTACCCGATGCACAGAGAACACAGCTTTTACAAATTCAACCTTAAGTAAAGGGTTGGAAATGAAAAACTGAAACTGAATTTGTTACTGTCTCTAGACATGCCGGGGCGTAGCAAAACCTCTGAATAGTCTGGTGGTACTCCTTAGGGTCCAGTGTAACTGTGGGTTGGACAACCTGCTTACTCTAACAGGCTAAGGGATATAGCCTTAGATAGATATATCTACCTGCTCTAGCTGAACCTGCTCTAGTTGAGGATGTCCCTGCTCTCAGCAGGGGGGTTGGACTAGATGACCTCTAGAGGACCCTTCCAACCCAGACATTTCTATGTTTCTGTTTCTATTCCCAGCATCTATAAGACAACCAATGGCCTATTTGCTATATTATTAGGATATATGTAGTGTTTTTAAGAAGGGCTTCTTTCATTCTTTCATACCTCTGCAAGAGTGGCAGCGGCTCCATCAGGCTTTCAGTTAAATATCAAGTGCATATATGTTATTCTGTGAGAGAAAAAATATTGTAAGATCCAGGTAAAAAGGTATTTGTCTTAGCCATCCTTTGTTGAAGGAATTAAGCTTAGAATAATTATTAAAATAATTTTGATTTTAAGGGTTTAGACCAGATATACAAATCAAATAATTCCAATTTGCTGACAAATAAAACATTCATGTCTGTCAATAGTATCACCTTTACCAACAGCGCTCTTTTGGGTGCCCCTTGTCATGGGGTGCAGCCTGAGAGGTGAGAATAATTTGGCACCTTGCCAGCTGATATGTGCAGATTTAGCAGTGATGGCTGCTCTCCATGGTGTTAGGGTTTAACTGCAGTTGCATATGTTCACGTACCTCAAAATGGCAATGATTTTTCAGCGTTTAAATGGGAGCATGGACTATGCTTACTGTTGAGCCTCAGCAAACTTCCCTGCACACACCTTCTTGCAAAAGTGTTTTGGTAAGGAGCTCCTTCACTTTTTATGAGATTGGGTGGGAATGCCAATGTGAATATATAGAAAGGTGGGTGACCTAGGGAAGGGTTTGTGAAAGTAGCCATCTCCTTCTGTGAGAAGCTTTTGGTTATGTCTTGCTTTGAACCACAGAAGTTGTAAATAATGCCTAGCTAAGCCTTGAAAAAGTTAGACTTGGAACAATAACAAAAACCACAAAACAAACCTAATCACCTGTATTGAAATCTTGGTAAACAAAATTCACCTTCCCCACAACTGCCATTGTTTCTGCTTACCTTCTTACCATGCTGTACATGAGCATCTAGCATTAGTAAGGACAGGGGAGGAAAGGTTGATTTTATTTCCTCTGGTGATAAATAGAACACTTAATAGATGACAGATTGGGGAATACTGAATCTCTAGAGACCTAATCAAGCACGAATCAAGTCAGCCCCAGTGAGATGGGATAAAATGCCAGCTGGTGCATGGCCTTTCCATTCCAACTGCTATTTTGTCCTTTTTAATAAATTGTGACCAGTTTTAATAGATAAATTAATTAGATAAATAAAAAAGCCTCTAAACACCACCAAACTGTGGGTTTTAAAAAATGCTATTCCTTATGGAAAAGTACAATAACATTGATTAAAAGAGGAATTGATAATCATTTAGCCATCCTAAAGAACTGAAGAGAGAATTATAGCACTGATCTTGCATCTGAATTTCTGTGGAACCTTTATGCCTTTGCCGTAATGAGTTAATTTTGATGGAATCCAGCATGGAAGCAGAATTCTATAGTCAGGATAGAAAAATTCTATTAAGCAGCTATTTTCAGTCTTTTTTCTAAAGAAAAATAAATGATTTATGATTTTTCTTATAGTCTTACTATATAATTTTGGCTTAGATAAATTATGGAAAAATTGGTGTAATGTTGGATAGTATGTCTTGTGTGGTAAAGACCCCCTAAGTACATGTACACACACTTGCATGTATGCATACTCAGTCTTTCAGTATAACACTTGCCTAACAATGCTTTTCTCTTGAGATTTTATTGTAATTTATGAAAATGAATGTGTTACATGTGTAACATTTGTAAAGGAATAAAATCTATCATTTATTGTGAAAGCAGATAAATTGTCCTGTGGAAATAAAAGCCGATGTTGTGCCAGGTTCAAGCACAATAGAAATGGAGAAGGCTTTTCTTTAACATCTATTGGAAAAAGACAGTGTCAGCCCTTAGCAAGACATTTTCCTAGTTCTTTTCATTGTTGACTGACTTATAGTCAGCTTCTCTAAGAAGCATTAGGTTTTTGACAAAATCTTTCCAGATTTTCTTTTTTTTTTAACACTGTAGTAAATTATTTCAGAACAGCTTTTTTACTTGTAACTGTACATTTATCTGCTCTGTATTGTAAATCTGAGGTACTGATTTTGCATTCCCTGAAATCATTTCTAAACCACACAGAATGTCACAGAAGTTAATAGGTTTGACCTAGAATTTCAGGAACCAACAGTGGAAAATGAATATCGTTAGAAAGTCTTGAAGAACACATATCTCATTTCAGAACAATGAAAACATTTTTATTGTTTTGGAGCTGTCTAGAAAAGGAAAGAGTTATGAATATTATCTATTACTTTTGGGACCTTTTGCATTTTTTAACATTTAAAATAGTTTTATTCTTAAAAAAAAAAAAATCCCAAATGCACTTACTAAAATATCTTTACATGTGACTATTTATTCAAATAGATCCCTTACTGACAACTTTCCTTCTTACATCTGAAGGTGGACTCTCTCATTACTTATTTCTTAAATACTAATAATTGATTCGTGATGCTCACCACAAACAGAATGCAAAGTGAAATCCTGGCCTCTTTCAACTCAGTATCAGAAAATACCAGTGACATACCTAGGTGGTGTAAACAGAAAAGCAAATATAAATGGCAAAGCTACTTCTTGTACAATACCATATCAAAATAAATGTTTTTACATCTAGTGAAAGTATACAATGAGAATCATCTCATGCTTTGACATACGTTAATTTATAGCTTTTCACAAGCTGCATTTGGTGTCACTGGATCCAGTTCTTCTGGCCAACACCACAAAAGACACACCACTCAGAGACGCACTCTTCAAAGAGGTGATATTAGACAAATTGAACTCCAAGAGAGAATGCTAGATAGAAACATTAATGCTGCTACTAAATGATGGTCTTAAAATAACTATGTTTTTGTATATTCTAGGAAAAAAATATTCTAACTTTCCTTCACGTGTGATGTCGATAGGGCAAATGCATGAAGTTCTGACAGCACAGCATGTGGGACTTCACAGGCTTTTCGAGTGTACAGCTTGACACGCTAAAGTGACTCGGCAGCATCTTGGAGGGGAAGCTAAAAAAAGAAGCACAGTAGGTTTTCCAGTAGACCCTGGCTTATTACAATATTCTTTAAAACTGTATTAAAGTGATACAATGATATGCTATTGGAAGTAGTTTCTTGTTGTCTGATGTCATCTTAAAATATCTCAGGGGAAAAAAAGAGGCTGAGCGAGGTGGTGAGACAGAGATGGAGCACCATGTGTTTTTACGATGTGGCATCCATTATACATGAGTAAAAATAGCAGTCGCTCAGCTGCAATCATGGTAGGCACGACTGCTTCTCTTATAAACTCATATTTCATTTATTCATTTCATCTTTCATTCCAAGACCCTGAGCCTTCACACATCTCTCTGCTAGCATAAATATGCACCTGAATACTTATGGTGACTTCAGTAGGGATTACTCACATGAAGAAATTTAAGCATGAGAATGGAGTGTTTACAGGACTGAGGCCAAAAGCTGTAGATAACTGAGCTGGGAAAACTGGCAATAGTGTAATAATGTAAACATTTAAATGTAGAAACAGGAATGCAGACTACAACATTCCTTTCTATATCCCTTTGGCAATTCCTGACTTCCTTTGCCTTTTTCATGGCACAAGCTGAATGCTGGTTCATGGACAGGGGGAAAAATTCTCCTATTGCTTGCAACGATGCTTAGATGAGTTCTGGTCTTCTTTCTCTAGACAAATTGTGTATCTCTTCATAAATATACTTTTTCTGTGAAAGCAAGTTTACCTAGTACATTTGTTAGAAGACTGTAGGTTAGCCAGTTGTTTTGCATTCCTTTTCTTTCTCACCACCAGTCAAAAAGTAGATTAAAAAAGATACAAAAAGCCCAGCATATCACACTGTACAACTCACTTGACAACCAGCTTTCACAGTGTTCACTTTCCCTTCCCCATGTTCAGTCACGTTAACAAATAATTAAAATAAACAAATAATAATAATTAACACATAATAATTAAAATAATAATGATAAATAATAAATAAGATTGTCCTTACCCTAAGTTATGGGGCAACTGTTTATTAAAAGACAGATTAAATATTTCTTAATGTTTTTATTGAAACTTGAAGCCTCCAATGGTGTTAAGCAAACTATAGATTCTCTGTAAGCTTCATTTGGAAAGCTGGAATTTTCTCCACTGCACTACAGTTCAGGGATTTTTTTTTTCCCACATGGAAAGACTGGGAACCTCTGAAAGCATGGGAGTTTTACATTGTTTCAATCAGCTTAATTGCTGGAACATGCACTTGGCTTCAGATCAATTGCTGTAAGGAGTTAAATGCCACAAGAAAATTGATATACATGACAATTTATTTTTGTAGACATCTGTAAAATGCTACATGCTTTGCAGATTGAGATGTATCATTTGACTCACATTAGGACTGGAAAGCCAAGGTGTAACAAGCATTGGTTCAATTGTTCAATAATAATTTTCTCCATGCAATGAATCCTCCTTATCTTTCATTAACTGCCAATCAGACCCTCCAGTTTCCCTGTGCCTAAATATATTCTTGGTCATTAGCATTAAAACTATTGTTACAGCTCAGAGTGAGACATGAAGGAAAAAGCCTCTTCCAGAAAAATACATTTTTGCCTCTTTCTGCTGGAAAAACTATTTGAGAAAGTGAATTCACTATTTAAAGATAGGTAAAGTGCCATGAAACTGATCAGACTAAAGCTTAATACCCACAAGGCTCCTATGCACTGTATAGAGCAACATGAACTGCTTCTGTTTATCCTATAGAAAAAGTTGATTGTGTATATTATGTATATGTATGATTTATATATATATAAAAATTATGTATATCTATGAATATGTTTGGTACTCCAGTCATGGTGCTTATTTAACATAGTTTAATAGGACAGTGGTAAAGAAAGCTTTACTATCTAATTCTTCTTCAATAAGTTTTAAACATTTTTACCTTTTGCAAACTCTTTCCCATATTGGTGAGAGAAGAGGAGTCTGTATTGAAAGAATAAGAAGCAAATCATGTATGAAGACATGTCTATTTCCCCTGCCTCCTGTTTGCTGCAGACATTTCTCTCTCCCCTGTATCAGACAGAAACAAAAGCATAAGCACATAGGAAGCTAGATGTGTAGCAGTGGTCTGCTCTGAAGTGTCAGGTACTACAGCTTGGGATACATATCCAGTCGAAGCCCCAGCAGGAGTGAAGTCTGGCTGAAACTGGAGCTCCTGAGACGTCTGACCTGCAGCATTCCTTGGAGGGGAGATGCCAGAAGCATGAAGTGGTGAGACTGTAAGAGATGTGTGGATGTCTCCTGGTATCTGTGCTGTGCTTAAGTGCCTGTTTCCTACTCCTTGACCTGCTCTGAAAACAAGTTGTACAAGGCTACTGAAGCCAGGACAGAGATTCTTCTGTCTGAAAGGCAGGAAGGGTTAAGACTAAACCTTACAGAAGAGTCCAGGTTCACAGTGCAGCAAAGGAAATATTGCTTTAAGTAAAGCTTGGGGCAACTGCACAAGGTGAAAGTAAGGTTGAGCTAACCTTTTCTTCTGGTCAATTCTGTTTCTCCAAAGTATAATAATAATTAAATTTGGCATTCCTGTAACTCTGGGAGGAAACGCTAACAATTTTTTTTGGAACACAAAAGTTCTGTTTTATCCTTGTATTGAATTAGGCAACTCTATTTTTTTGGAACACAGAAAGAGGGATGCAGTTACTCTGTGTGACAAAATTAAGTTAATGGTGATTTTAACAGATGTTTTTCTTAAGAATTTATCTGACAGTTCTATTACCTGTTGTGAATACTGAGTTACAAAGAGGAGGGGTAAAGAGGGAGAAACTTTTTAGGTATCCTTTATAAATCTTAAATATGGTCCTCCTCATGCTGATTTTCCTGTTTAACAAACTGCCTCATTCATCAGAGCTCTGTGGTGAAAGCAGGAAGGGAAAATCATTAAACAAACACAAGAGAGGATCAGAATCAATGAGAGCACACAAGAAGAAAATTATTGCTGACTGCCTTTATGCCTGAAGTTTCTAGCTTCCTTTGACTTACAGAAATTTGGACCAAAATCCCATTGTTTGATTGTTGCACACCATTTCATGGTCGTTTGCACCCCATCAGTTTCCTTTCCATTAGTCCTTTGAAAACTTGGAAGGATAAGGAGATGCAACATTTTAGAAAGGCTTGGGAAGTCTTAAAATCCGCCGTTATAGGCTTGTTCTGAATGAGTTATTTCCACGATATGGCTCTCTGAGTGCAGAGCATAAATAGCACTGCCTTGTGCATCAGTAGGCTTTTTAAATCCCAAGACCAAAGTTCAGCTTCTCAAGGTCTTTACTGGGTGGCTTATTAAATCATTAAAATGCTTAGTACAAAGCAGGGACCTCTGTCTCCGTCACTGTACACGTAACTGATTTAGAACATTGTTCTGTCAAGATTACCAAAATACTTTTAGTTTGGAATGTGAGTTTTAATAGGTAAATAAGGAGGAAATTATTCAAAATTACTGGTTTCTGAAATGTGAAGCTTCAGCAGAGGTAATGGATAGGATTCATGCTGATATTAAATATCTCCAATATAGGTGTCATCTTCCGTGCTAATCTCCCTTGTATCTCTTTCAAGTCAGCTGGGAGAAAGAGGCTTTTTTAGGGCTCAGCATCTATGTTAGCATGAGGTAAGTCAAACTGTTGAAGCATCTGCTTCTTGTCATTGATTACTGAAAGAGCTTAGGTTAACCAGTTCAGTCGATGCTATAGATATCTTTTTTGGCCAAATGAGTACCATCCAAGGTATCACTAATAAAAGTAGCTTCACATTTCAGAAGCAAAAAGTGACCAATTCATGACAAAGCAGTGAATAATAAAACTGAATTGTATTCATCAAGCATGAACCAACAGTCCAGATTATACTTTAAGTAGGAGCAAATACTACAAGCAAGGACAAATTAAGCAGTTTAAAAAATTTTAAATGGATTGACTAAAGAGAAAAGGTGGAACTGTTTCTAAATGAAATAGTTAAGTATTTTTAAAAATGCAAAGTAAATCTTGCAAAGAGGTTCCAAATGACATATATTTTTGCCAGGATTCGGGAAAAAAGGGTTCATGTTGTATGACAGTGTTAGTTTAATATAAAGAAAGAACCTTTAGATGAACTCACGAGGGTGAAACAGTAAATCCACATTCACGCTGTGTTGAAAAGCAAAGCTACTTCTCAAGTGTGGAAAAAACCTCATACGTTTTAGCTACAATTAGAAAACTTTGTGATTTGAAAAGTAGACAAGCACAACTAACAACCAAGAGAGACAGAAGAAAACCTCCAAGCAATCTTCATAAAGCCTAGTTTAACTTCACCAACTAAGTTAAAGTAGAAGATGTGACTCACTTGCTCATTTTCTCTTTACATCTGATTTTTTTTTGAGACTCTTGCCATGTTTCCACTATGGAGTTGTGAGGCTATTGGGACAATGGGCATTCAAGGACATCTGTCCTAGTGAATCATCACTGTGTATAGCATGGCACCAGATATATCTTGTCTTGTTTTGACACTTACGCCAAAGGAGAGAATGTAGCTATTCTTAAATCATGTCTTTTGGTGGAATTCACATGCATTCCACAGACGATGGATTGGGAAGCAGACATTGCCTTATACACAGGATTGGTCCTATACATAAGGCGTGTTTTTTGGAGCAATTTGTGTCAGGAACTCGCTTTTATGATTCCATCTTAAGAATTTACAGAGGGCTGCAACTATAAGATTATCGAGCTTTTCAACACCTTTGGTTGTCATGAAACCTGTCTAGCAGATGACAAGTGGAGTAATGGTGGGTTAAGTGTCTTGTCCACAATCACAGCAGGTTGTGGTGAGCAAAGCATTTGAATCTGCCTGTCTTGAACACCAGGCACCATTTTAGCCTTGCCTCTGAAAACCAACCTCTCATCCTTTAAGAGCTTCTCTAATACAACATAGAATAATGCAGACAATAATAAATGTTTGGAGTTGTATTATTATTTAAAAAATAATAAATATGAACACTGACGATGATAAGCAAAGATTGTAACTTCTCTCTTGACAAGGAAAGGGACTGTTTTGAAATGCAGTGTTCTTGCATGTAGCCACGTGTGTGCAGTTCTTGTGCAAATGGGCAAAAAGATTTTCTCAGTCAATCCTCTTTGCCTTTCTGCTGTGTGGAAAATACAAAGGCTCACGTGTGTATGTTTGTTCACGCAGTGTCTTTAGGGAAAGCGTATTCTCTTCAGCACAGAATAAAACTAAAACATATCCCAGGGGAATCTTACAATGAATAATGGTAATAAATTAATACCAGTAAATCAATGGCAATGCAGACAGATAAACACATAATATGTAATTCACAGGGTAGCTTCTGAAATGAGTATCACATGGATTATTCAGTGTTGTGAAAAACATAGATTTTTGAAGTGTTGCCTGTCCTGGGGACTAATTGTGAACAATAAAAAAATGTTTAGATTTGTCAGGTATGCTCAACGTGACTTCCATCATTCAGGCACCTCCAGATGTAAGGTATTCTAGAAAATGTAATGCAATTCAAAAGCTTCAGCTTAATTTAAGGAATCACAAACTGGAGTATTTGAGAAAGCAACAATGAATTTGCAAGTGGACAGAGTCTTTCTATAGATTCATTACCTGGGCTGAATATATGCAGTAAATGTGCAGTATTTATCCTTGTCTTACTAAAAAGTTTGGTCAAAAGCAAATCCACACCATAAAAGCTGAACTTTATTCATCTTAACACATTTCAAACAATATTGAGCACATTTTCCCCAACATACAGAAGGTCAAAAGGGTAAGAGAAAGCTTCATTTTATATAATGGAAATATGTAGCTATGTTTAACAGACTTCTCTTATTATGTTGACAGTCTTGGTGAAAGTGAGGAATCTTAATAAATGGGGTTTGCATAGACCTTAAGGGCCAAATTCTGCAGCAATTTAGGCTGTTTCATATTCACAAAATTCAACAGGATTGTGTCAGGGTAATTGAAAGAAGACTTGGCCTTAGGTATTTAAACTGTGATGCAAAGTACATTCAGGGAGAACTGAAGATATTTTTTTCTCCTTAATTCCCAAAGCATTACAGTTTTCTATTATAGAATCCAGCCTTGCTTCTTAGGATGAGCTGCTGAACTTTTAACGTGTGAAATAGTATATGTGAAGTGTTTCAAGTATTAAAAAATCTATGTATTTAAATTTAGTGTTTTTCAGAACTGCTGTCATCATCATCATAAATTCATTTTTATGGTTGAGATAGCTGATGACTTGGTGTATAATTAGTGTAGGTTGCCTGCTAATGTGGAAAGTAGAAGGAATTCACACAAGAGGTGACAGTGATCACCAGAAAAAAAAACATTAAAACAACAAAAAAACCAAACCAAACCAAACCAAAAAACCCCAACCAAACACACCGAAACCAAAAACAACTGTAAAACATAGAGTAGTTTCATTCTGAAGTGCAAGAAAGACCCTGCAATGCAGCCTGGAGAAATGTAGCCTAGATGCTTCTGGATCTCTCACTTCACTAGCCCTGGTCATCAGTTTGAAATTGTAGGTATAGACACATACAAACATACCCCCCCCCACCATGTGTGCACAGAGAATTTTGAATGTTGTTGAATTTAATTTTACTGCAAATAAGTAAGGGTGGTGGACAACCTGCTTTCCAGTGTAGCAAATACAATCCAGTGGAAGGAAAGCCATGGTGTCTGTAAGTTACTGTTTTCCTTTTTGGTCTTAGATTGCCTTAGACCTTGCCATGATGTCCCAGCTAAGCTGCAGTGGGAGCTGCAGCTACCATGTGGATGGCAGTCCCAACTGAAGCATCATGGTACCAGCTCCTAGCCCTGCGACCAACACTTTTTTTTCTGAGCCTACACACTTTATATTTACTCTGGGGTGGTTTGAGAACTACCTAATGACTGTTTCAATGCTATCTGTGATAAGGAGCTAAGGGAAGTCCCACAGGGAATTAAGTTCCTAGCCCCTTTTGCTGCACCTTTGCCCATTTATGGGACATAAATGGTCTTTGCAGTTATAGGAGGAGGGATAAATAGTGACATAAACTTAAGCATAGCAAGTTCTAACAAGAACAGTATTTGGAAATATTAATTGGCTGTGTGATCACTTCGTATAGCTCATTTGAGCAGTACATCTGCTGCAGTGCATACCAGCAACAAAGTTTTCAATGCTACTTGAACATACTGCCATCTGATATAAAATCTTTACAAATTAATGGAGAAGATGGACAAAAACTCTGAAAAGAATGCTATAGATGATCTAATTTTGTTACTATACAAATTTACGGAAGGAGCTCTAAGGACTTCTAGCAATAACTAACTCATCTTCTACCACTGCAACATTAGTAAAATATTAGCCCTATTTGTCTGTATAAAAATAGACAAAAGGGATAAATAATCTTATCTGTCACTATAATAGACAGGAATGGAAGCAAATAAAGTGTTGTGTTTGTTGTTTGTTTGCTTGTTTGTTTTCTCACTCACTGGTTTTATTTTGTTGGGGTCAAAATATTTTAACAAAAAGGAATCAACCCTAATAATGGTAGCATGATCCAGCTCTGCAGCCGAAGACAGCATAGGCACTCTAACAACATGCTCTGCTTTACAGTTTCAGTCCTCCTCTGAATGGCACCATTCCCTCTAATGTTATGCTCTGTGCTTGTTATGATTTCCTAATATAGCTTATACTCACAGGAGCCCTTAACAATTTGCCCAAGGTCAGTCAACAAGTCAACTGAAGAGGTGGAAAAATCAGTGCTTTTGATTTCCTCTCCCTTTCTTACACCATTGGACTTACACTATTGGACTATCATAAAACACAAACCATTTCAGGCTTTTTTTTTTTTTTTTTTTTTTGCGGGGGAAGAGAAACATGACAGCTTCCTTTTCAGACATCAGAAAATACTTTAAAGAATTGGTTTCTCTAGCAACAGGAACTGGAGAGAAAAGAAGCTATCATAAGTTTTTTCCCACCTACTCATTTTTGTAATGTGGTAAAGCAGATGGCTTGGATAATGCAGGTACTACAGATTCTGATTTATTGACTGTAGACAGAAATATAAATACAGAAGCGTATGCACTCTGCTGTGCTCAGTAACACAGTAAGACTTAATGACTTGAGAGTTCATACTTCTTTTAAGTTCTATGCATCTGTATTGACAAACGCCATTATTTATTGCTGGGACAACATTGATGGCAGAGCTCACTGCACGTGGAAACAAAACACCAGACAGCCAAATACTTCCCATATCCTCTGCCTTCACTGAAAGCGGTGCTGGCTTCATGAAGCCCCAATTTACATCTTTGACAGTCATACAGTTTATTGACATGGCCAAATACTTTCTGTTAAGGTGTTGTAAATCAGTCACTACCGTAGATATATAATGTCAAAGGACTCAACCTTTTGCCTTTGCCAAGAAAATTACAAATGGCTTAGTGATCTCTGCTTAGTGATGATAGGAAGGAGATGATTCTTTTTATGACTGTACTTGGCCCATGGCTAAAACAGTACTCCCTATATTTCTTCTGCTGTCACAACTTTGAATGTTACAGGGACAGGAAAAATAGGTTCTCTTCAATAAAATGCTGAGGACCACATGCTGCTTTTCTGCTGAGGTTATTGACACTGGTAGTGGATAGATGATACTCTTGTCTACTTCGCAGTGTGTCAGTCAGCGCTCCCAAATTGCAGGAATAGCCTCAGCATTATGTGGCTATTTGCTCTGACACCGTCCGCTTGATACATTGGAGAGCATGGGCAGAAGTCAAGTCAAAGCAGTGACAGTATCGTGATCTGGGTTGTTCTCAGGATTCATTTTCCATCATTTATGGTTCATGTATTTGCAACAACACCATTATCAGGCAATTTCTGATAGCAGCAGTGCCACCAGTCTCTCTGCAGCAAACCTACTGGGAGAACAGTAATGCAGAGGAAGAGGACATAAAAGAATATGAAACCATTTTCCTCCCTCTACTGCAGTCAGGGCGGCATCATTTCCTGGCTTTCCATATTTCAACTTGATTGTTATGATAGGGTTAATGCTGGGCAGACTGTCATGATTGGTGACAACAGACACTTTCTTTGGAAACTGTGTGAAGCTCCCACAGATTTGCTGAGTCAGCACTTTCAGCATCTTCCGTGCTGGGACAAAGCCCATGGACACTTGCTGTGTGAAAGACATCAGTCAGCATGAATTTTAGCATATTTTATCATGAATATTATAGCATGAATAGATGGGTTCTTTGGGCCACTGAGATGAATGTATAATTTCAACCTTCCACTGTCCTCAGAAGGCTGTAGAAGACTATGCATGCACAAGTTTTCCCCCTTGCCCTTGGCCACACAGTGCAGTCCCTCCCAGGCTCATTGTCTCTTTTCAGAAAAGACTGCTCAATTTATGAGCAGAAAGGGGTAATTTTCTGTTTTGTTCCTATGTCCAGTTCACCACCCCAGTAGATTTGCCAACTTCTATGATGTTCAATACTATAGAATTTGCAACCTTTTTCTCTCTAATGAAAAACACTGATTTTGTTACAGAGTGACTGTCATGAACATCAAGGGAACTAAAAAATCACAGGATTTCAGAAGAAAAAAGAAAAGGTATATCCTCTTGACTGATTAAGACTTTCACTGAACAACTGGATAGAAAAAAATGAACTCTAACTAATGTCAGAGCAGCTGCAGAAGAACTGCAGTGAATGCTTTGGGGAGATCAAAGGGCAGATGATGAAGTTCTGTGACAAGAGCAGAGGTTGCTGAGCAGAGTCTGCTTCAGATCATAACTGCACAGTATTCACAGTACACCATTTAACAAAGAAATGGAGAGGGCCTCCCAGTAGACTGTCAAATGCATCTTTTAGGATCCTGAAAACAGCCAGTGATAAGTAAGATATTTGTAAAATGCGTGTCAATGGGACTCCATGGAGGCTTCTGGGCTGTAGACTCTCAATAGTGAGGCTAGAGAGTATGAGAAAAGTGGAGGTGAACTTAGGAAAGGATTGGAGATGACTCCTTTTCACTTCTGGAAGCACATCTGCTCTAGAATGGCTGCTAGAAAAGAGAAGTCTTCTAATGTGGTGACAGAAGACAATTTTTAAATGTTTAATGTGACATTATGTACATTGTTCTTTTATGTTTTGTGTAGCTTTTCATGCCTTTTTTTAAAAAAAACCCAGAATATATATATATATAAATATAAAAATAATTAAAAATCTGCCTGGATGCAATCCTGTGTAATGTGCTCTAGGCAGTCCTGCTTTGCTGGGGGGGTTGGACTAGGTGATCTCTAAAGGTCCCTTCCTACTCAAAGAATTCTGTGATTCTGTAAATCTGTATATTTTACACTTCAGTTTTAATATAACTTTTCTTGATGAATTTTAAGGACAGAGGCAATGTTTCAACTGGTATTGGTTATTACTAAAAATACTGAAGCTTAAAAATATTGAAGTCTTTTTCTGAGATTCTGAAGTTCTGAACTTGCAAAGCCCTTCACTATGTCAAGCTTGTCTAGGGAAACTTTTAGAAAATACATTTCCACTGGACAAAGCTTTTTTTTTTTTTTTTAATAAAAAGTTCAAGCTCAGTGGTGTTATGAACTGTGCATAAGAATATGTTAGCAGCAAAATGAAGGCTAAAGGAAAGTTGAGACAACAGTGAAATAATTTGAGGTGATAATTTCAAACTCCTGTGCTGTTATTCTTGCCCTGTAGAGTATTTTATTAAAAATACATTAATTTTCTACCTTAGAGCTCACAACTATGTGATTTTAAAAAATTAAGTCTAATTATGCTTTAGAAAGCTTGAGAGGTATAGTATCAGGACAACTCCTCAGCTGGAGCAAGACTACTCAAAGAGAGTCTCTCAGAAACCATTTCTGTTTTCTGACAGAAGGAGCTGTGCCTCTGGCACTAGAGACACAGCAGCACAAGGAAAGTGGTTGTTTTTTTCAGGACTGTCTTTTCTGTGCCCTGCTCTCTCCACCATAATTTTAAGCTGCCACTTTTAAGCATACTGAGAACCCATAAAGATGATAAATGTTGTTTTATGTTGCCTCGTGTGCTTCTTGACACCATGAGGCACTGTCCCTCGATGCACTGCAGCAATGTCTTGCTGAGGGTTATTTGTTTGAATGGTGTGACAATATCACAGAATCATGGAATGGTTCTCTGAGCCGCACAAGATGTGCTGGGTTAGCGCTCCCCTCTCCCCTCGCCTTTCATTGCTGGGCGCATACGGAGTGTGGGTGGCATGGTAGGTCTGTGATGAATTGCTAGCACCCCCATGGGGCCCTTTTACCTCAAATTCTTTTTTTTTTTTTTTTTTTTTTTAAATCCCTGCAGACATGCACAAAGTTCACAACTTTAAAGGCTGACTATTAGCTTATATTTCTGACTTGATATGATGCAACTTATTTATTTCCTAATGGCATTCAGACATTGTTTGAGTCCATAAAAGTGAATTAAAATAGTGTGGAAATCCTGTGCTTACTACTTGAAAAGGCAACTGTACAATATGTCATGAATGTTAAGGTAGAATGCTTGTAAAGGTGGTTAATAAAATTACATGAAAACTGCAGTGTTCAAAAAAAGCAAAACTATGAGATAGATAGTACCCATTCAAGCTGTATCTGGCATTCATCATATTAATATTCTTCCCCATGTCCCGACACAGACATGGTTCTATGATAAGGTTTTCTAGTGTGAAAATGTGTGCAAAGGCAGAGGGAGTCACAGGACTGAGTTTAAAGTGAAGGCTTGTAAGGAGGGCTTGGGGGGGGGTGGGCTGTTCTCTGGTAGAGGGCTGAGTGAGGGTGTTCAAATGCATACATGAAAACTGATTTGCGACTGCAGTGAATATTTTTGTTAGGTGGGAGCAGATGTGAAACTCAGAAATAATAGCTCCTCAGGTGCAATGATACCTAACATGCACTGAAAAAATAAATCTGAGTGAATGCTACAATATACAGTACCATTTTTTAAACTAAACACTGTGATTTTGATAAATGAAGTTTAGGTGAACAGTTCACCATTTCATACACTTCTCTGCGAACTGCTAATGCTGGTATCTGTAGAGCTGGATGCACACACTGCCCAGAGGCTGGGTATCTAAGGCCATGTCTGGTGTTCTCATCTGTCCTGGGTCTGCCTCAGTTCTAGTGCTGTGTTCAGGTTTTACTTCATCATCTCTGTTTGTAGAAGTCCTGATTTCCTGAACTGCCACCAGATTTGGGGGCTGAAGCTAGGGCTGGTTTGACTTACTGCCTTGGGACTAAATTCTGTTCAAATCCTTGTCATACTGACCTATGACATAATAATTTGTTGTGATCCTGGGATTCCCTGGAGGCAACACTGGAAATGTTCTGCATTGGCATTATAAACTGTATTTGTAGTTTCAATGTCACTGCAGTAGTGAAGAAGAAGGTAAGGCCAGCCAGGCAGGGAGTCTTCCCTTGTGTGTAAGGCAGGCAGAACACATCTATGCCAATACATCATGTGTATAGTGAAGAAATGGTATCTTCCCACCATCCATGGGGAATTTTGTAAAACTATGATAGAAATGATGTAAACATGACATATTAATACTCAGGAGAACGTTTGCTTAGTCCCTGAATTTCACTGCTCATGGACACAAATTATTTCAAAAGAAGGAATAATCTGGGCTTTATTTTTAACATGGAAGAAAAAAAAATTAGTCACAGAGTATGAATATCTACTTATTATCTGTCTACACACACTAAATGCAAAATAATCTCTTTTATATTAAGAAAATGCAAATTGACTTAAATTTTCAAATGTAAAGGAAAAAAAATGAAGTATATGGCAAATGATTGAAAAAAAGGAAAAAAACATCTACTGTACAATGGGAGGAAAATTCTACAGTGTAATATTTTCCTCCTATTCACTTCACCTGTAAAGAAATCTGTTTAAAAGTATGTGAAAATGTTATGTCAGATATTCTAAGAAAATGAACATAAATTTCCTTGTATATAAATAATTTCTCAAGAGGGATAAATCAATTTATCTTACAAGTAATACATATAAATCCCATACACCTGTATTAATTAAAGGGGTTTATTAAGAAAGTAGCAGTTTACAATTATGAGAATAATGCTGTCTAATTGTATTTTGAAGAGCTTTTTTAAAGTCAGAAAAAGGATGAGAATACTTTAAGACATCTTCTATTTGAAAAGTAATTGTTTTTATAAAACGTAACTTGCATTAGCTGCAACTACATCTGTCATTTGCTCTTTTTTTTTTTTTTTTTAAGTATATATTTAATCTTTTCCCTGATGCAGCATGAAATACTCACAAACACAGCCTGGGGAGTTGACTGACTAATTACTTAGTGAAATCAGGAAAGTGGAGTATAGATAGAATTTTATCAGACGAATATAGTGAGCAGCTTTAAACATAGGAATATTTTTATTTAAGTTATATTACATTTGGTTTTCTTTATGAACTGCACAAAGTACAATATGTTCAGACAGAATGTCACTCTAAAGCAGACAATAGCCTTTTAATAATTCAGTCTCTATCACAAGAACTCAAGATCAAACCTGACCCTATTTCTCAGATTAGAGATGTATTTCATGGACTCTCTACATGCTTGTCAGCCAATCTCCCCTTTCTGCTTTGCAAAAAGAGGCCATTATAGGAAAAGGATGGGAGGAGAGTACATAACAGGCAATGTTAGAAATATATTGTGTATTACACTGGAGCCATTTTTTCAGCCTGACTTCCCAATGAAATAAAGCTTATGCCATTGTGTCTGTAACTTTGAAACCCATTAAATAAGTTGACTTGCATCTCAAATAGGAAAAGGAGGTTCCTACGAATTTTATACCAGTGAAAAAATACACAGTGAAATACAGGAAAATGAACAAGTTTCAGTGAGGAGAGACATCAGTTTGTGTTCAAGAATAGCTCTTTCTGTCCATTGTGCCAGTTGCCTAACAACATGCTGGGACTGGCTGGCCAGTCACTAAGTATGGATCATGGTACAAGATGTGCTGTGGTCTGCCTTTCATTCAGGCACAGAAAAAGAAACAAAAAGAGGGGTGGGGTGGAGCAGTTAAGAAGGCACCAGAAGAACACTTGTGGGGACACAGAACAACACACATCTGTATCAGAGCTGCTGCTCATAGATGATGCTGTTATACCTATCTCCAGTGGTATTTCTTCTACTGGGAACATGTATGGTAAAGTTCATTGCACTGCCCATCTAAAGTTCAGTCTTCTAGTAAAGCTATCTGCATTCTTTTATTTCAATGAAGATGGACAGGGACTATACTTGTGTAGGGTCATTCATGATACCTACCCAAGGGTGAAATGAATTGCCTTGTGAAGAAGCCATTCTCCATCCTGATGACATCTAAATGATTGGTTTACATTTGACATTTTTGGACAGCCGACTTCAGTCTAACATAATTGTGATATCAAATATTCTAGCTACTGATGAGCATCTTCTGTTGTCACTCAATATGGCTGGAAACAGAAGTTCCCTACACTTAAGGCAACAAAAGGACCTTGACTTTCTGCAACCTTTCCTTAGAGAAGGAAAAAGCCTCCTAGATGTCTAGTGAATAATTACAAGGGAACATACTGATGACAGATCATCACATTTGATTTCTGTGCTGGTTACACTGCCAGAAATTGCAGTGTAGGAGAGTAGACTGGGAAATAAACAGCCAGTCTTGTAAATGGAAGAAGGATTTTCTCCACATATTTTCCTGTTTTCCATAAAAGGGGATGAACAGTGAGCTGATAAAGTTTGCTGTTAAAAAAAAAGGTGTCAGCACAGTTGCAAAACACTAGGCCAGTCAAATGCAATGGTGATTCAGAAAGTTAACAGAAGGATAATAGCATGCAATGAGGTGCATGTATATTCTACTGATCAGTGAAATGACAGATAAAATTAAATGTCCATAAGTGTAAAAGAAAAGTGTGTAGGTAATCATTGAGTAAACTGTCCTGAGGCCCTGTTTGTACCTGAATGGGGAGAATCCTAAAAGGACTTCTAGGCTTTGAAAAAGGCAGCTGCAAGGGGAATGTGACAGGGCAGGAAGAGGGTTATTAAGAAACAGCAATTCAATTTTTCTCATGGAAGAAGAATTACGATGTCTGTTGAGACAGAACTAAAGAAAACACCTTTTTAGCTCTGCAGATCTAATGAAGTGGTTCAACTGTTCTATGGGATCTGTGGAGGCCAAAAGCATGAACATGTTTCAGCAGTTATTAAATATTACATGCTTAATACGGTCCCCTAAACACTGACTGCTGCAAGCTGAGGGCCACATCCTGACCATGCTAGCCTTTCGTGTGTGATGCAGACTTTTCCTAGTTAACTTGCTGCTGCTTGCTACCAGAGACAGACCACCAGACTAGGTAACACTATGGGCCTCTCTGCTACAGCCATTCTTATGCTCTGTACATTAATACAGCTGGAGGTATCACACGGCGATGACATCAGCTACCCAGAAACATTCCAAGCAATTCTGCTTCAACTCACCAGACGCATGTCATCACTCTTCAACATTTATTATTATAACCTGTGTCATATTTTCCAATCTGAGTACCCAAGTTACTGAAGGTAAATGCAGTACTACTGCCTGGGGAAGCAAACAAACAAACCTGAACATCTGAAAATCAGCAGGATAAAATAGATTCAGGAGTGTTTAACTTTTAGTTCTGCAAGCCAAGAAAATGATTTTTATGGATAATAAACTTAGTAACAGAGTGAGTGTTTGTATAGCTCTAGGAACCTCTTTGAATGGGAACATATCCATGTAAATGTTAGAAGTGACAAATAATGTAAAAATCTATTTTGCCTTTTAAACTTTCAGCTATTTAATCAATATAGATTTTCCTCTTTTTGTATTTGGCACTAAGTTGTTAGATTAATTTTCCAGTTCAAAATTATGATAGAAAGCCTTATGATTGAAACAGCATTGTCTAAATTGTGAGATTGTTTTGTTATACCTGGCAATCACATCATGGTCCTGGGTCCCTGTTATTAGACACCATATTGCTTTTGTTCCATCTTAGAAATTTCTAAGCATTGTACTGTTTCTAGTTTCTTTCCAGTTTTATGTATCGTAGGCAGAATGAAATAACATGAAAGGAAGGAAAGGACTGATCTAGCTCATAAATGAGGTTGGCTGCATGCTATATAGTCTTTTACCCTTGTGCTTTGCCAATAAAGTACATAGTTCCCCTGGTCAAAGACTACATAAGTTTAGTATCCTTTAATTAGCCCCAGCGTTGATAAGACTATTGAGACAATCTTAGGCCTGAAGATGCCTAGATTACATGCTGGAGATTCCCAGTTAAGAGATAGGAGTGAATGTTCCTTCTCTTCAGAATACGAATACATTGCAGAAGATCACCTTATTTCTTCTCTTTCTGGGTTTTCTCCAGTTACCCGTGTGCAGCATGTCCCATGGAGCTCTTAACAGCTGGAAGAGGTTTGATTCATGTACTTTCACAAGTTCAGCACATCCTTGCAGTTGGGTGTTTTTGTGGGTATATTAAATTTCAGGAAGGATATAAATACAACACAATACATTTCATAGGTATTCACAATGACAAGATGATGTGCATTTACAGAGCAGCTGCAAAAATGCAAGTTTGGTTCCAGTAATTATACCTGCACCCAGGAGGGAGAAATTCTAATAATAGGGTAGAATTTGCCATACTGTTTTTGAAGAAAAATAGACAGCAGGGTGATATAAAGCTTGTGAATTATGGGGAAATACTTTTTTTTGCATATATTGTCCAAGCAACAGTGACAGGGTAGTGGTAAACATACTCCTGCTGTGTAAAGTGAATTCCTGCCTGGGTTCACTACAAATTTTTGCATATGACACATAAGAACTTGTTTTCCTTAATAGTGCTGAGATACAGAAGTTGCTGTACCAAAGAGAGCATTATTTTACTCATCTATACTCGTGAGTTTTAGAGTAGTTTCTGTATCATTGAGTTCCTTACAGCTCCATGAGAGTACCAGTGATGTGAAGTGCTCTCTGTTCTTTGCATCGATGTATCTTTTCCTTATTGATATGGTCAAAATTCAATAAGGTGGCCCCTCAATTGAAGCATCTCTGACTTTTGTTATGAAATTTTAAAATGTACTGAGTAACATAGCTTTAATTTGGGTTACAAACACATAATATATCTGGAACTTTTTAGGCTCTCAAAAGCTAACCACACACAATCAGATGTCAGCTTCTGTCCAAGTCTTCTGATAAGTCTAAGACCTTCAGGAGAACAATTTCCTTATAGGTGTTTGTGCAGTGTCTGAGATAGTGAGGCTATACTCTGATATGGGATCTCTTAGTATAGTGGTAATGTAGTTATTGAGAGATAAATATTTGCAAGGGATACTGCAGCTTAGCTGGATTCTGTTCCCAGCCTTTTATATTTAATCCTGTCACCTAGCAGCAAGACTACATCATGGGAGTCAGTGTTTTTTAACCAGGTACTTTAAATAAGACTGCTAAAGCCATATTCAGCTTGGAAGTCTACATTGTATTTCTGAGATACTTGGATGTTTTTTGAAAACGGTGCTTGTTATGTGATGAGCTGTAACCTGTCTCATAAAACTGTAATATTATTCTTTAATGATACTCAAAAACTTCCATGCCTCTCTTCCTTGAACTTTAAATTCCTACCACTTTTATTTGATTTCAAAGATTCTAATAAAAAAAATCCCATTAGTAATAATGGTCCCTTGAAGCATTCAGCTTCAGATTTCACCCAGCTACAGTCTGGTATCGTTAGGGATTTTGAGTGCAGCTGAGTAATAGTGTAAAGTGCATTTCTCAGCATCAAATGTCTGAGAGCATCTGATAGGGCTCACAAAAGAGGGAACAGGGATGAGTGAGATTGTTTTAATTCAATTACTCTTATGTGCAGAATCAATACAAATATCCTTTTTGCTGAGACAATAAGGTACAGAGACCAAAGCTGCCCCTCCCACATCTTTGCTGAGATTTTGACTTTTTAATTTTATCTGTTTGAGCAACTGTAAGAGTGAGATGTGTCACTTTTCACTGGGAGCATTAAGCTATGGAAGTATCTGACTTGAAAGAAAAGGCATGTATGCTTTTGCAGACTCGAAACAGAGATCTGGTTAGGCTGATTTTAAAGATTGCAGCCTAGTCTAAAAATACCTGTAGGGACTTGGAAAGTTTGGAAATTTATAACCATCAGGAAAAAAGAAAAGGAATAAAAAAACCCCAGCTAACTGTTTGATTGCAGACATCAGGGAGGAAATTTAGCCCTAATAAAGTCAATTACTTCTGTGGGGTCAGGCCTTCAGCCCTTTGCACTGCTTGTGGGAAACATATTCAGGGTCAGTTCTCCAGGGTGTTTGCCAGGCACTCACCTTTGAGCAGCTTGAGCAACCTGAGCCTGTGCTCTGGGCTGGTTTCAGGCAACTTCACTGATCTCACAAGCGAACAAAAAACCCCATGAATACTCTGTTGGAGGAAATAACTTAATATTTTTATGTAGAAGCACAGAATGCTGTGTAGATTTAATTTTTTTTTTTTTTTTTCATCTTTGTAAATGAAAGGAAAATGCTCTCAGACTCCCCACTCAAAAGATGTAAATCTACATCTCTTCATATCAACTGTCAGCTTTCAGCTGTATATACTATGTCATACTTCTTTCAACAGTCATATCAACACTGCAAGATATTGGTGTGACACATAGTAGAGCAATGTGTCAACAGAGGAGTCTAAGCAAATGTCTGTAGATGTATTTAATACTTCACAGAGATAAAAAAAGAGAAGGAAGTAGAATAAACTCTTATGTCCAGACAGCTTGTTGTTTATTAAATAAAGGGCTTCACCTGAGTAGATGAATTCAGCTCAGGTGAGTATTTATGTCTGTGATATAAGAAGTAAGTGGCATTGTAATATAAAAGCCTGTTTGCATAGAAACTTGAAGCATGAGGGGTAGGCAGTGTGCCACTCATGGAAGCACTGACTCCTCCTACTCCATCACTGAAGTTCGATTAAAACCTTAGTAGCAGGACTGCAATTAGCATTGGGCTGGGGTAACGGTGCAGCCCAAGCCCTTGTGGTTGATCTAATCTTGTCCATTTGAAAATCAATCATGTAAACTCAGGGAATGATTTAGTACTACAGATCCACTCCAAATTTGAGCCTTCATATCAATTCTGATTTACTTATCCAAATGTCATTGCTAACTTTGTTATGTTTGATGTGGCTAGCAGGAGACAAAGTATTTAGATTAATAAGAGAAATGAAGTAGGTGGCTGCTTATTCAGGTACACATTGTCTGATGCTAGTTCATGCTGCTCCTTGGTTTTACAACTTTTCACTCAAATTATGATGATACTAACAATACTAATTTTATAATTTAAGTGAGTTCACTCCTTTGTGTTTATGGCACAGCATCTATTGTGGCAAATATTGTGGGGGGTTGTTTGTTTTCCTTTGTGTAAGGTTTTGGTCTTAATTGTATTTTAACATCATCACAGTTCCAGTGTACTTTTCATAAGTCTGTAGTTAATTGTTTTTTTATCTTCCTTCTCAGATTGCTTCCCATGCATCAGTGTAAAACTCACTTAAAGAGCAGTACGTGTGGCGTGACAGCAGATTACCGACTGCAGTGTCCTTTGTGAAAGCAGAAAATCCTTGTGACCCTACTGACCTCCCTCTGAAACCCCGTGAGTTAGTCTTTGACCTTCCTGTATTTCCTTCCCTTCCCCCAAAAAGCAAATCTGCCATTGATACTGCTGATGGTGTGTGATATAGTTATCTAAACTTTATATATACCACGGGGATAACTTGCAATGGCTTGTTATTTTAAACTACCCATTATTTATAGTTATAAGATCAGCAGGTAGGTTTTTAAATTGGATAATACTGAAATGGTTCCTATGGCACTGTTGACCACAGAACATGTATCTGGAAAAGCTCTTCATATGTTTGTCTATGTAGAGATGGAAAAAAGGTTGGTCCCTTTGAAAATGAATGATCCCACACTGATGCTGCCAGTTTTGTCAATATTCTCATTTTTGTAGGGAAAAGCATGAAAGAGTCCAATGTAAATAGACGTAACTGGGTCTAAAGGAGAGGCACACATCACAGGAAGGGAAGTATCAGGCTCAAAGAGTTTGATTTCATGATTGGCCCGATGGATACCTTTGGAAGGGTTTTTTTTAGGGTTTACACAAGGAATGTTGTAAAACCTTTGATAAGTGTATGAAATATAAATATAAAAAAGAGAAAGTGATTTTCTCAGTTTGCTGCTGATACATGGTGAAAGCTGCATTACAACTGTGCATGAGACATTTTCTATAGGACAAAAAAATAATTCAGGCTTCAAAAACTAATATTTGATGAAATTTTAAGGACTGAAGCCCAGATTTCCAGACTTCTTTATCAAAGATCAAAAAAATTTATTAGAAACTGATTAAATATTGAAGAGATAGAAAGTTTGCTGAGGGGTTGTATATTGCCAGACTGGCAGAACCAGAATTGCAGAACTAAAGAGTTAAAGCCATAATATGAAAATATGTATTGACTTCTTGCTAATATCCATTCCAAAACCAGTGAAGGATAAGTGAAATTAAATGAACTCATGTTGATGTGTCAGGTTATATGGCAACATGAGACAAAATACAATCTAATTCTGTGATGCACATTGTGGCCTGCTGTCACAGCTGAAGATGGTCGTCTGAAAGTATCTGATGGGTATATGCCTGAATGGGGAGAATTGCTTGAGACATGAAAATTGAACACAAAAAGGACTGGCAGGCAGAACTGTGGAGGGAGACCTCGTGGCATCTTACAAGCCGAAAGACCATTTATTCTTTAAATATACAGCATGTTGGTGGGCATTTGAGGAAGTCTTCATAAGGCAGATTCTTCATTGGCAGACACTTTGCTTTGAAATGTCATCTTTCTTGTGATGATCTGTCAAGGACATATGAGCTTACAATAAAGCACCACATCCACTGATCTGGATTCCCAGTGGATCTGATTTGTTTGTGGAAAAGGGTAAAAAACCCTCCAGTCCAGATGTAGGAAAAGCTTTCCTTTATTGCCTCTGGGAGACAGACTGAAGTGCATTCGCATTTCTTCTAAACCAGTAAATATACAAGGTTTTGACCCACATAACTAGATGAATAAATGCTTACAAATACAAATGTTATTTTATTCTCAAATTAATTTCTTAAAGTTATGTTGAGATTTTATTTTTTTTTTAGTTCATAAATTGGCATGAAAAGCTTTTGAAACAGGGAACTTACAGTCACATTTGTATGAACCTGGCTCTGCTCCTAAACTATTAAAGTGTGAATGGATTTTGCCCTTTGGGTGTTGGAAACCTCCTTATTTATGTCTTTTTAAAATATGAAACCTGCACATGGTTTTGTTTTATTTCTGTTAGCCAACTTCAGGAGGTAAATATTCAGAATGGCACAGATGGATTTAGATTATTGATTCCTTCCAGTTGAATTGTGAGGTTAAATTCCCTAGACAGTGAGCTGCAAATTTCCTCTTAGGATTTTTCTTTCTACCATGTCATGATCATTTTTGTAATTGGAATTTTTCTGTTTGTTGGAGGTATCATACAGGATATTAATACTCTGAATGATTTCCAGCTTTGATGCCCTTCTTTGTCTTCTTTCATTCATACTGACACCAGTCACAAAAGAAGGAAAAATATTACACCAGAGATTTAATGGGAATGAAACTTCTAATACTTATGGTAACCTTCTAACAATCCATACATATGGTCAAATTTAGTTGTTAGGTACTGACTTGGTTTCTATTGTTATTTTATCAGTCCTTGCTCAAAACCAGAACTGTTGCCAATCTATAATTTTAGTCAGCTTTTGCGATTCAGACTGTAGTATTTTGAAATAGTGTTTGGGTGGGCCTTATTTACTGTCTCTGACAGAGAGGAAGAAAACAAACCCTAGAGAGATAGGTGATATTTCAAGTTTTTAAAATTTGACATAAGGAAACTACCAATGCAAATTTTTATGCTGAAATATATAAGATAAAACTAAATCATAGAGGATGGTAGAACAATTTGCATACCCAATATCTCTAATACCCTCCTGTGGCCATCCATCATTCTTTCTGACTGACAAACCAGACAGTTGATATCAGCTAATATTAGAAACTCATTCATCTATTAATAAGTTTTCTTCAATTGCCTTTAATAGAAGAACAGCTTACACCGAATGACAGTGTACAAACTCACAGAGATTATCTTAAAACAAACACTATTAAAATGCAGCAATTAATATAGAAAGTTGTTTTCAACCACATGCCTTTATGAATTTCTTTAACGGGTTTGTAAAAAATACTGAGTTCAGTGTTACTAGTTATAAATAATCTATTTATGCTACATTTAATGCTAAACAAAAATGCTAAAACTTCACAGTGCAGGCAGCATCCAGGAATCCTGTAAACTCCAAGGTAAAGACAACCCCTCTGGTGCAGACTAGATCTTCACTTTTAAGCTGCTTGTAACACACCTCCTCTGCTGAAGCATGTAGGCATCTGTACCTCTTCTCTGTGCACTTGTCCTCCAGGTGAGGGAAATTTGGATGTGGGATGTGAGGAGGATGAAGGAGGCAGGTGTGAAGACAGTGAGGGTGGAAGCAGTCAGCTGGGGCCAGGGATGGGGCCAGTGAACAGAACCAGCACAGAAGGGATCTGCTGGGTCTTGGGAGCCTCTGAGAAGTCATAGACTCATAGAATCACAGAATAATTTGTGTTGGAAGGGACCTTTAAAGATGATCTAGTCCATCCCTCCTACTTGTGGGCAGAGACATCTTTCACTAGATCAGCGTTCTCAAAGCACCATCCTGCTTGACCTTGAACACTTCCAATGATGGAGCATCCACAACTTCTCTGTTCCAGTGTCTCACACCCTCATCATCCCTGGTGCTTCTATGGCTTGGGCAATGACCTGTCCTGGGGAAATAGTTGGGACATAGCTGTAGGACCAGTGGGGAAACCCAAGCTATCCTAGTAAAGTCTTATAGCTGTTCCTTCTTCCATCTTGCCCATGCCCCAGATGTATCAACTTGGGGATGCTTTTCCCCCTCCACTTCAAGGGAACCTTGTAATTGTGGTTCTACCAATACCTGGTCATGAACAAGAAAAGCTGGGCAGAAAGTATGTAGTCCTTAGACAATCGCCAGTACAAAGTAATATATTTGCTCATGGCAAATTTACACAGGAATTTGCTTTCTACCAACCCCAGTGGAAGTCTAAAAAATCCCTTTTACAACAAAATTTGTAAATCAGAGAATCTCAGAACAGTTTGAGTTGGAAGGGACCTTAAAGGTCATCTAGTTCCAACCCCCTTGCCATGGGCAGGGACACCTTCCACTAGACGAGGTAGAGGAATTTATATATGCAGAACATAATGTCCTTATCTGAGAGTAAAATCTTGGCCTTCAGGAAAACAGTGGCACCTTGACCATTGATCTCAGTGGAGACAGGTTTTTACCTGTAGTTTTTGTGAAGAATCTATCATTAACACTATTTGTTGAAAAGTGCCATTGTATATCTAATTACAGCAACTCTGAGAGCTTTTATTGCATAATTAAAAAAGGAGGAAAAATGTCACTAGGCTGAGAGTTCTGTTAAGGCCAAATAGTTATATTCCACACGCGCCCAAGAAGTACATCCCCTGGGAGAGTGATATTTCATAATGTTTATTAGGTATTATCTTTTGGAAAATCTAGTTGCTACACAATCCTCTAGAAAATCCTTTCAGCACTGCATCCAGAATATTCTTATTTTTATTGAGCATGAAAGTTTTAGTGTAAAGTGCCAAGGCAAAGAAGAGTATCTTAAATTTATTGTCATAATCTTGTATTTAAGGCCTGATCTAACAAAACATTTTTAACCTTAGGCATGTTAATTGTCTTAGCAACTTCATGCCTGGCTGAAAGGAAGATTTAAGCAGTTTAAAAAACAGCCTGATTTGCAAAATTAGTGGCCTCTTAGCATGCCATGTTTCATTAGAATGAAAGCTATAAAGAAATTAAATGGAAGTGGGAAAAGAAGATTGGAGGACTTCAGCTGACAGAGTGAAAGTATAATCAAAAAAGCGTCTGAATGGTACTGTTCAAAGGATAAAACACAATTAAAAAGTGTCATTTATACAAAGATGTATTTTTGTCCACTGTGAATATTTGTATGTGTTTGATAACTAAAATCACAAGAGGAAATATAATTATCAAGGGCCATCTGGATGTTATGTTAGGAAGACCAAAGAATTGTTATCTTTACTCTTTCCAACTCCTCCCAGATTAAGTTCCATTTACCTTCTTCTGACCACTCTACCCAGCTCATTTAATTTCATCTTTCAAGGCTTTAGTCCTGTTCTTCTAGTAAGGAAACAGAAAAGGTTTGCTTTGGAGCCTGACGGTACCATTTTTTATGTGTCCTTAATGCCTGGTGTTCAACCATGTACAAAATCTCTCTCTCCTGACACAGATCTTGCCAGTTTTAGGGGGAAGTCACAAGGATTAGGCATCAGATTTAGATCTAAAAATCTGACATTTTATCCTTCCTTCTTTTATAGGAAAATATCCATTTCATGCAAGCTATTGTCCATCGTAATACAGCTAGATACAGAAAAGAGTTGTCTTCAGTGGGAGTATTCAGGAACAGCCTTTTGGAAATCCTGCACAAAGATGGCTTTCTCTGCAGTTAGGGATGGGGATGATAAGGCACAATACACATTTTCCTTTAAATGTCATTATTAGCTATCACATTTTTGAACTCCTCTTATTCCTACACATCAAGGTATTCTTTCTGACAGCATGTTTAACTCTAAGAAGCTGTCCATGTGATCTCTTTATGTTGCTTTGAAAGTAATTACTAGGCATATAATGAATGCTTCTTTATGTCTCTAAGCAGATGGGTTCCTATTATCAGGGTTTCAGAACAAACTGATTGTGTTAAGGTGTTGTGTCACATCTAATTCCAAGAGTCAAGAAGGAAAATAACCTCATTCATTAATGACCAGGCAAAGTAAGAGAAATTCATTATCTCCTACTTATTTTCTGTACTAGATTTTTACCCCACTAGAATGAAGGTGAGATTACACTGCTCTGAAAGCTGTTAGGGAAGGGACATGAAATTTAAAATTAATATATGCTGGGTTGTCATTCTCCTTTGAAGCACATAGAGGCAGTAGTTCAAGAACAGATAGAATTTCAAAATTTCAAAAGTCATCACTGATTTATTTACCTAAATTTTGACTATAAAACATACGTTGAAAGTGGTTTATGTCTGCTATGGTCCAAATTTATGCTCACATTTAACTAATACTAAAGTTTAAAAATAATAATAATAAATAATCTCAGTAGAATTGCAATAGTAATCTTTATTACTCAATGGCTTTTCTCCTGCGAATATTCAGGAAATTTTAGCATTTTTATATGTATCAGTTGATGAGTCGTTAGACTAACACTTGCAGATTTATTGACTGATTGGGGTAGTACTCTTCAGAGGTGACAGGTAAGAGAAAGGTAAGTAGCTTTGGCATCCCTCTTTTCCAAATACAGTCCTTAGCTCCCTAGGAATGGCACAACTTTAGACAAAGCAATTTAAAGATCAATCTAGTTGAACTGATGCAATCTGCTAATGCATGTACATTTAAATTAGCTAAATTGACACAGGCAACATTACAATCGATTTCAGTATGTCTGCATTAGGCTTAGCCTTAGTTCAAGATAGAGCTAAGTTAAAATAAGATCAATTGTAGTTAAAATGCTACAGCTTTCCAGTGTGGACAAAGCCTGCCCCACCCTGAAGTTGGCAGTGCTCTAACAAACTTGAGGAAGACTATTTTAGATTATTTTAAATTTTTCTCCTCACTAAGTTTATTTGGTCTATTAAAGCACAATGTTATGGTCATTTGTGTGATCCAAGAGAGCCTTTAAAAAGAGAATCCTAAAGGTAGGGCTGAAAAATCTGCATTCAGACCTTCACATTAAAGGTCTGTTTTTCAAAGACAATCATTACTCTCTGGGTGACCTCAGTAGGACCGTGGGTGCTCAGCAGTTTTAAAGGACCCAAATAACTCTCAAAGAAGATCACTTATTTAGGGGTTTAGCTTTCCATTTAAAATGCTATCCTTTGTTCTGGTTTTAGATGTTTGGGATGCAGGATTTGTCCTGTTTTCCCTTTTCTGCATTGTAATTCCTTTACATATGACCACCCTTACATTTTACAACAATAATTTTAACAACCCTTAAAAAAGATTTCTAAATATATTCTCCAAATTTTATTTCTTTTGACATTGATACAAATGGAAGCTAAACAATACACAGTTTAGCAAGCTGTATATTTTTGTACACCCATTCTCAGCTGCAGTCATCACTTTGCTGACAACCATCTGTGTCAACCTGCTTTTTCCTTCCCGTTTTGCTCAGCTGAAATGAAAATAAATTGACAGAAACAACTTTTGCAGGGAAAGTGCAAAAAAGTTAATAGAGTGCTGGGCCATGTCTTGGCATCTGCAAGCACATTTTTTCTACATTAAATTTTATTTGTATTCAAAATGAAAATGCTCTTTATTTTAAATCAAAGAAGGAAAAGCAAGCACAGCTTGTTTGCTTACAAAGCAAAAAGCTACTGGCAGCCCAAGTGGTCCAGCAGAACACAACGTCTTGACTGTTGAGCAGCACAAGGTGAGGACTGTTGAGCAGAGTAGAGGATGCCACGGCCTTTCTCCCAGGGCTGGCACTGGGAAAGGCCTTGGAGAACCAGGCCAGCTTAAAAAATGTCTCATTTCCTTTCTGCACAGACCACCCTGTCAGACCATGGTCTTCTCTGTGTTCCCCTGGCCCCTCTTAGCCTACTCTCACCTTCTGTTTATGGTTCCCGTGTAAGGTTATTTATCTGTGAAGTCAGGATTTGGAGAAAAGGGGCACAAGAGAGGAGCTTGAAATGTTGCCTTGAGGCTTGAAATCAAGCCAGACTCATTGGAATTTGGGTTTGGTTTCAGAGGTGTTTTCTGAAGACAACTGAAAAATGTTTTTGTGACTTGGAGAGTGGTATATTATCCAGCAATCCTTATAATTAGTTTCTAAACTGACTAACAGTTCCTGTTATAAATATTTTTCAAACCTCATTATTATTATTATAGTCAGTAACCATGAATCTCTTCAGTTTGAACCAAGTAGACATACTCTGAAAATAATCTTGTGTAGCACTGTTAGTACAGATTGCATCAGAATGTATTTGTGTAAAAGAACAGAACTAAGTTTGCACAGGACTCTCACTTCTGATTTGCCCAAATTTTGTAAACTAGAATTGTAAATCTAATACTTTTTTTTAAAAAAAAAAAAAAAAAAATTTCAGTAAGCATACACATTAATATGTAGGATGAACTTCTGGTCCTATTTAATTCAGTGGGAATTTTGCCAATGATTTCAGAGAATCAGAATTTAATATATTCCCATGCTTCTCTTCCTTTTACACCCATACTGCAAGACTACACCCCTGCATCATCTATCTGAAGTATTCTCACCCGTCTATCAGAGCCTTGTCAAACCTCTGTCAAACTTCTCAGCAGCATTTAGTCACTGTTTCACAGTCCAGAGCACTGATTTGTCTCTTTCCATCATAAACAAGCATTACCATCGTAATTATGTTAGTCCAAATTAGACATGTTCAGCACCAATTCAGAAATATGTTTAGTCTCTATTATACTCATATAACTAGAATTAAGTTTAGAAATCTGTATGTTACAAATCCATATGATTATGACAGATTTCTAAAATGTGCTGGAGTTGTTCTTCCTTCCTTAGAAAATGTCAACCTATTAAAGATACAAACCCCATGATCTGATGACACTATACTACAGTCCTACTCGCCTATCTCAGCATTTCTTAACCAGTTTTGTTTAAACTTTAGGCTTGGTGCTAAGAAACCCTGAGAAGTTTCAACAGAATTTGAGTCATGAACAACCAACTAAAACTGTGCATTAGAGTGAAGATTTCTCTAATGTAGCTCCCAGTAAGCATGGCATACCTTAATGCAGCTATAATTCACAGAGGTCAAATGGCAGATGTGTGTGAGCTCATGGCCAGCCCCAACACTTCGTCCAAAGATAGAATAACTATCCAAGTCTGTGGCAGGCTTTATGGGGCAAGGCTCAGGCCCAGTATAAACATAATTAAAAAGTGAAAGGAAAAAAAATAGTAGAATGAAACCACTAAGCAGAAGCTCTGCATGTCTCTCCAGAAAGCTACAAAATACCACTTTAACTTTATACATTGATGAGTTTAATGCATTGAGTCAAACTAGGACTTTTGCTGGTGACCTTCTACAACTTTTTACACCTTTTTGTCCTTTTTGCATTCGCAGTATTCATGCCATTTAAAAAAAATAAACCCCAAAGTCTGTGGGGCAAAAATGAGAATCCTCTTTACAGGTGACGAATGACTGAGAATACCTACACAGAAGCATAGATACCACCAGCATTGCCACACAGGAGGTGTTCCATATAACATGGCTTTAGTCACTCTGAAGCTGTCATTCTTACTGTTTTTATAGCTAAATGTGGATTTAATGCAGAATGAGAAATGGGGCAGTTCATTTGCCATTAGCATTAGTGGGTAAAAATCTGAGTTACATGGCAAAGGACTGTCTACAGAGCCCTGTGGCATCCCATGAACATCAGACTAAAGACCTCAGTTCCAGTCTGGCTCCTATAGCACTGGGCACTACATAAGCAAGTAAAATAGTGAGTCACTCTTTGCTGAAGAGTGATAGAAAGAAGACAGTACTATTCTCAGTTTTGACTATGGAATGAGATTGTGAAGAGATGGTGCTATTTAGGAATGAGTCCAACACACATAAACGAATTGTCACAAACAACAGATACTTTGACTGAAAGGCCTGCTTATGCTTTCACCCAAGAGGTCTAAACCAAAGGTTTTCAGCAATCAAATATAGAACCAGTGTTTAGTCAGTTGGTGCAATTTCAAGATTCAAATGACTAATGAATGTCAATATACAATTATATGGGATGCCAACAGTCTATTCACCTTTTACCGTACTCATATCACAAATGAATGCAGAAAGAGAGCTATCTATAAATATTAAAGAAACCCTCAGTACTAGTGGCAAAATTTAAAATACTAAGGAAATTTTAGATTGGATTTTCTTTCATCATTGAATTGCATGTTTGCAGACCAATATTATTCAGCATAATAAAAATGTGTGTGTATATATATATATACGTAATATACTTGACTTCACACTCTATTACCTGTGCTATATTCTTGCTACTAAAAATAGCCCTGTTACTCCATGGCAAGTCTCTAAGGACTTCCATATCGTGATTGCTGTAAGGGAAATCCCTGCTGTGGTATTTTGTGCTCAGCACATCTGGTTCAAATTTTTCTGGCATTCTGAAAAGATAACATCATAAGGGGGCTGAAAATGCACATGGCAGTGAAAATGCATTAAGATGACATTTACATAATTATTTCAAGAGTATTCTCGGAAGCAAAACTGCAGGAAGGAAAGCAGGTCAAATGCTTAAAATATTGAAAGGGTAAAAAGGTCAGAACAGTTCTGTGCAGGTGGACTGTAATCCAGCAAAACATTTGAAACACATGCTGGGGAGGAAGCCACTTGCTGCTGAAAGCTTCAAAGAGCTGCTCCAAAGCACATCACTTCACCACACTCCCATACAGCTTCTTGCCATAAAATAATTATGGAAAAATCTCAGAGGAAAATCTTTCATGTATTTCTTCTACTTTTCCTTTCTCATGGATTTTCTCATAAAATGCTATTATGATCTAGCAACATAAATGATTTTGGAGGAAGCAGGAGGATTTTGCTGAAAATATATGTTTGAAAGAGACAAATTTATCCATCAAAAACTGCTTATTTCTTAACCACTAAAATTTGTTTTCATAAATGTTTATTGTTCACTAATTCTTTAATTTGGTAGCTAAGCTTTTTGCTGAAAATTAAAATATTAGAAGAGCTATATAGAGGACCTTCTCAGTCATCGATGTTCATTTTAAAATACCTTAGAAAAAAGTCTAGTTACTACTGTGCCTGAATTTCAGACAATAAGTGTGATGACAAGGCAGTTGTAAACCTTTTGGCTATCTCAGACCAAACAGTGGCATGGACAGAATTAATGTGTCTTAATAAACAATCATAGACAGTACAATAAAGAAGTGCAATTTATAACAGTAATCAAATTAACATTAACAAACTTGGTATATTCTTGAGTATATTCTTTGTGTTAACATCAGTGTAATATACTGAGTTCCAAAAATATGACATGACATCAAAAACCAGTAAAATGAAGAAAATAAGGTGGAGCAGAACCAGTAATCATAATAGGTACTTAAAAAATATCTAATTGTTCAGCATCAAAATGTGACTGTAAACAGGCACTGCTTGAACAGGTAGGTCTTGCACACTGGAGGGGATGGACTCTTTACCTGTGCTCCTTAACCATTTTTCTTCAATTTGATGTCACTGATTCAAACAAAATCTTGGCTAAAACATTGCTGTTCCCTTACTGTTAATGAGCAGTTAAGCTGATCTGTGGTTGTTTGGGGAATGACATTTTGATAACAGGACTCTCCATAGTGTGTAATAAGGTAGATAGAGATGCTGAAAATGGAAAATGGACAAATTCAGACTGAAAATAATGCATGCTGGGTGTTGGTACCACAGTGCTGATGCAGACATGTCAGGAGAGGTGGTGCCTTTCAAGGCTGAATTTCATGCTAGCCCATGTAAGCTAAGCTGAGGGTTTTCCAAGCACAAATAAAAGTTGTCCCAGAGCTGGCCCAAAGGCTCTCTAGCAGATCAATGATAAGGATGGGTAATGAATTTGCTTTCATTTTAAGGCTAGCATTATGAAGAAGGTAGGTTCATCTGGTCATTCTTGCCGCAGTTTATCCATATTGCAAATGTGCTTTATAAAGATGAAAGATGTGTATTTGTATGATCTAAATTTGGAACATTACAGAACGCACAATAAGGAAATATTTTTGTTTCATGGAGATGGTGGTTCCAAATCTGTAGCTTAAACTTCACTTAAGATGTATTAATTTCATCAAAGTTGATATGGTTTAAAAATGCACTAAGTCAGTAAGACAGTTTGGAGAATTTTTACAATCTCAATTTATTTTGAAATTGAGAAAAATAGCAAGAACCAATATTAGCATAAATATTTTTTTTCTCTCTACATGCTGCCTGCTGCAGTCATTACCTGTCCAAATAATTTCAGGGACTTCTGTCAGATACTCCTTCACTAATGCATTTAGTTTAGTTGTTTTTTTTTTAATATGGAAATGAAAGTATATAATCCTGTGATAGTTATATAACAACATTACTTTTTATTTGATTATTTAATGCTCTCTAGTAACAGTAATTTTTTTAAGAATGCTGGATGATGCACGCCGATCTCCCTGGGTTTCCACTTAGAGGCTGTTCCTGCTTGCAGTGGTGACTCACTAAATGCACACAGTGGAGTTATTTGCTCATACAGGCATCCAGGGCATTTCTATAGCTTTTGTAGAATTATTCTTTAGTTACTTTTTTGTAATGTCTTTAAAACTGCACTATAGGCATCACATAATTCCAAACACATTTCATGCATACCATCCCTCCCAGACATTATGTAATATGAATAGTTCTGCTTTGGAATACTAAGTTTGAAATGGTTTGGGGTGTTTTTTTGGCTCTTTTTTTTTTTTTTTCCTCTTTTTCAAAAGATTAATGTACATTAAAATTCCCATTGTAGTTAATCTAAGAAGCTAATTAGGAGCACTGTCTGCCATAATTTTTGCATTTTCTTATATGGACCAAAAACTACTTGCAAAATTTTTATGCCACTGTCATGTATTTTACATCTGATTCATCCCTCCCTTTTGAGCTGTCATTTCTCCAGCAATGCTCACAAATGTGACAACAAACACTGTGTAGGACCCTTGGAGTTTGTTATCTGCTTCTCCTTGACTGACAGATTTTAAAGTATTTTAGTGGGATGTTAAAAGGGGAATAGTGAGGGAACTCTGAGAAGAAAACACCTCCAGTCAATGGCTGGTAAAAACGAAGGGAAGATTATGCAAGTGATCTTTATGCAGATGTGGGATAAAAGGTAATGCCCAAAAGGCAGAGTAGAAGGTTAAGAAAGAGGTGATGTGGTGCACATGCACCTAATGAGGAGAGATTTTGGATGGTCACTTAACATGCAGGCAGCCAGAGGGTGGCTGGGGACAGGACTGACTGGTGGGAGCTTCTGGCAATCTTCGGGTTGCCACACTGACCCCATGCACCTTGCAGCCAGCTTTGTAGCCAGCTCTTCCTGGAAATGGAGACAAGAAAGTCTGAGTCCTTACAATCTTTTAAGGCCTTACATTATAACAAGAGTTCTGAACTATGTTAAGGTATAATTCTAAATCCATGGTAATGAGATTGGTCCCTTGGCTCCCATCCCTAGGAACTTCTACACAATTATTTTTGGTAGGTGCATTTCTTTATTGTTTATGGTACATTGCCCAACTCAGGGATGCAGCAAAACCAAAGCGTCTGATTCAGCATAAATGCTTAATATCAAACAGCATCCAGTATACTTCAAAGGTCCAGACTGAACATCAAGTCAATACCATTTAGTTTAATGTACCATGCAAATCCACTTAGGAGAAAAATATTAGGGAAAGTTTGAAGCAATTCCATCTCCTCACCTCCTTTGCTCCTCAAGAAAAAATATGTGCTCCTTAAGGAACCTTTGTTCTTCAGTGAACTTTTGAATCTGGTATTTTTGCAAACAAGAAAATAATCACAGAAATGTTCCTAAGAGAGTCCATGGAATTATCAACAGACTCTTTTCAGGCAGTTTTATACACAAAAATATAGCCTCAGTAATGAAGGCCTGTCAGATTTAAAGTGGCTGAAAATCGCAACAAGAAGCCTTACACAAATAAATATAGGAGTTGTTACCAATGACACAGATCATAATTATTAGCTTCCACTATAGTACCTCACTGGTTCTTAAACATGTTTGATTTGTGGCTTATTGTGCAAGTGCAACTCCCTAAGTCACTGGAGGCTTTTGTAACCCTAGGTGACTCTGAAGGAGTGGGAGTAATTGGTCAGGAAATATCTTCACTTGAGCCTGGAGCATAGATCTGATCACACCCACAGTCGTGACTTCTTCAGGAGTTGCTCTGAAGTACCCTTCAGATGGAAAAGTGAGCCACATGGCTGCTGAAATGTTTTACTTAGGATAAAGAAGGGCTGAGATGCTGACGATATCAATAACATATAGTATGAAAAGATTAGTTACAGTGCTTTTTGTTTATTGACGCTTTGCTTATTTTCTATGTCCCCTCACAAAATTGTACCTCTCTGGAAGTATTAAAAAATCCAGGCTTATGATGGCAGGTTGCTAAGGTAACAGTTTGCTGTTTCATTGAAGAGCTGTCTCCCCAGTCTCATCTCAGTATTCATATCTTTTCTGTGTGTATATTATAAAAGCTTTCTGCAGATTTGCTCTGGTAAAGGGTATGAACTTAGTATATGCGAAAAGACATAAAGAAAAGGAGTATTGTTTTTCTAGACAGATTCAGAACAAGTATGAACATTTGCCAGTTAAAAAAAAATGGGGGAGCTGCTGGACCCAGAAACAGTAAAAGAGACCATTTGAAATAATACTGTCTCTATACTTTGGCTTGTCAGGATGATATACTACTTCAAACTGTAATGGCAAAAGTATGCATGCCTTCTTCTTCCATGATGAAGTGAAAACAATGTTTGTAGCAATTCATGTATAATCAGCTATTGCTGTTCTGATGACACAAATTGAAACAAATTGTCTTGGATATTTTATGCATTTGTTTGTTTTGTTTACTGCTGTTTATTTACAATATAGCAAAGTAGAAAAAATATTCCCTTCCTTCAATCTCTAATCAGCTTTCAGAATAATCCATACTAGCAAATTCTGATAGTGGACCTTCTTGCCTACTTAAAATATCTGAAATATACACTTGAAAAAGAAATAATCACACGATTGAATAATTGTTCTTCAATTCCCTCAGCATAATCCTTGCCCCACATTATAAGCATCCTTGTATTTCCAGCACACTTGGAAAGGACTACTGTTTGAAGTATATATGCACTGAGCTGTTTCAAGGATCTGCAGGAAATGTGAAGTGGAGGTTTGGAAGTCAGAGATCTGATTACAGCCAGACCCCAAGAAAGAGGGCTTGAGGGAAAGTCTGTGTTCTTCTTAAAAGCATCAGAATTGTAATTACTTTCTTTTCCCCAGCTCAGCAGCTAGCATGTGATCTCTGATAAAACCTCTAGTTATTATTCTATTATTATTCTAGTATGCTGGGTTAAAGCAAATTGCTTGGATTGAATTCTATATATATTTGGTGTCTTCATATAATTGAGTGAAAAGTCTACAAGGGAATATTTATAATCTGTAAGCTGTACCTAATTAACAACTGAAGTTCTTGTCAAGATATCACCAGGGGGTTATCAAAGTGTTATGATACTCTTTAGAAATATAAATAAATCAGAGAAAATGGCAACAAACAAAAGCAACTATGTTTTGCTTTGTCAATATTATTTGGACTCCAAACATAATAATGTTTGCTTTCAAGACAAAGACTGGGGGGAAAACCCAAGCCAAACAGAAGCACAATAAAAGACACACTGAGTGTGCTGCACCAAGTCATTGCTCTGTTTAGTCTAACATCTTGACCCCAACAGGAGAAGAGATAGTGGAATTGCCTGTATGAATAATTTAAGGCATCTATTATTCATGAGAAAGATTTTCTGGACCTATTTCTGTATGAAACATTGCCCAAGATAGTATTGGTGAATTTAGAGGTACAGCTAGGGAAGTTCAGATGGAAATATAAAGATACAGTGGGAGAGAGGGAGTTACATACAGGAAACTCAGGGTTTTCTGTTCTCCTTGCCCAACTCAGGGCTCACTAATGTGGGATAGGATGCCTTAATGTGTGTGACTGGATGAAACAGAGGGAGAGGTTGACTACAGGAGGAAAAATGAAGCTGGGCAACAGTGTGTTCCACAAGGAAGCAAGAAAGACAAAAAGGGTGGAAGGGAGAAGCAAAGGAAAGCTGTTGCCATCCACCGCAAGTGCTGGTGGAAGGAATCAGGAGGGAAAGTCCCAAGGGGTGGTGAGGTCAAAGGATACTGATGTTTGTACATGACTCTGCAGATTGCAGTGGAGGAAATGGGAGATTCGTATCATTCCTGATTATTTGACTATGAACAACTTAAAAATGATGTCTGGCAAACTAGAGCTATGAAACAGAAAGGTATGTCATTTCCTGGCCACAAGGATATAAGAAAGGAGCATGGCACTGTTCATAATCACAGCTGACAACAGCCACAGTGCCCACTCATAAAAATGCCTCATTTTCCTGGCCCAGGCAATGCTCAGTCCAAAGCATGAACATGCAGTGATGGAGACAGAGTCTCTGCTCCTCCCCTCAGATGAACAGTGCTTATTGGTGGCAAAAGGAAGAATCATCTTTCCAGTATGGCAGAATATCCCACAGTATCTGAACTGCCAGGGTAAAAAGAAATACTTGTGCCTTTCCCTGCCCTTGAGGATATTTGTTTTCCTCCCTTCTTCGGCTTTCTTGGGGAATTACTTCAATATCTCAGGAGTTGGGGTGGCTGATGCACTTTGGGAAGGGCTGGCAGCAGAGGGTGGTGCTGACCCAGACCTCAAAAGAAACAGTGCCATCCGGGAAAAAAAAACAGGGGGAAAATAAAAGCAGTTTGACTGTGAAGGTTTGTTTGATTAATGACATTATTTGGCTGGCTGTGTGTCAGGATGTTTTCTTCTCATTACCCTTGTTGCATGAAGAGCAAAAAACACAAGAGGGATAGAAAAGTTGGAAGAGGGGCATTTTGCAAAGCAAAAACAATTTCCCAAAGGTGATTCAAGCCTCTATTTATCGCATACAGCAAGAAATCCTCCACTACTAGCTCTTCCCTCCAGCCCTAATAAGATGGCAAAAAAACCCCAAACAAATGCTGCATTATTTGCTCTCAACAGAATACCACTGGGCTGTAAAACATCACTATGATATATTCTATACCAAAAGTACTGTGAAGTGCACACACCACTATTTTTAACCAGGAAAATGCCCAGCAAAGGGGATATATAAAGGCAGAATTGAAGTTAGTACATTCTTTTTGTTGCAATGCATTCTGCTTCAGGCCATGGAGAAGGCAGGTGCTGTATAACCACAGTATTTCCTAGGTATCATCATGTGAAGTCTTAATTGCCTGCATCACTTGAAAGGTTTTTTTGAGGCTTCATTTGAAACTGTCTCTTGCCTGTTCTTCTCTTGTCTCCTCTGAGCAGTGGAAGCTGTTTTTCTATCAGTATTGGTTTCATCAAAACTGAACTGCTACACTTGCTTTTGTGCAGATGAGTGTACATGGCTGGTAGCTGTAAACACTCTTCTGACATCCTTAATATCGCTCTTTGTACTTTAGTGCTTCTCCAGCCTGACAGGTGGCATCTCTACCAATATGATCGGCACTGTGAGTGCAGGATTTACGTGAGCTAATCAAAAAAGGATTTTTTCCTTTCACTTATGCTGTTAACTTTTCTGTTCTTTCTGTAAACAAATTTGTGGGGTTTTTTTTCTCTTAGCTTTTAGAAATAGTCTTATTATTTAGGAGAAAGTGGCATCTGTTAGATCTATGCTTCATTTTAATTATAACTTTAGGAAAGAAACCAAAATTATGGTGGCCAATCTATGTGGACACAAAACATCATGAAGGTCACTGCACCGAAGGGCTTGTAACTGTAGTTTAAGCTGCCACACAGTGACAACAGCAGTCTTTCTGTCTATAGGAATCAGCTTGCAAGCCAGCCCCAAGTGCCTTATGTCACTAAAAATGCTAAGGGTCTTTTCAGAACCATCTTAAGGATACCTAAAAAATAATCTTGCTTCAAAAGAGGTTAATATATAACAACATCCTATTTATGTTTTTCCTCCTTTATTTATTGATATACAAGACAAAATTACCTCAGTAGTGGCATCGGTATTATTTCCTCATAATGTTGTTTGGGGTTTTTTTTCTTATGTTCTGTAGCTAGCTACAGTAATGGGAAATGCTTCACAGGTATCCTTGCTGGTTATTTCTATCAGCTCACATCTCTTTCTGTGAGACTGTCAAGTCCTAATGAGGAAAGAAGCATCTTTTGCTGTGATTCAGCCTCTGCCTCTGGTGTAATAAGAAGAGATGTGGGATACCTTTGGTACAGTTCTTGGTGTTTCCTAGACGACTAGTGAGAATACTAAACCAAGAAAAAATGTCCAATAAAAGTAGGATTTCAAAAGTTAAAATCCTTTCCGACAAAAACTGAACAACACTACTTTTGGGTTTTTTTTTCTTTCCCTTACATATTTGCATTATAAGTTATGTTTGGGTATTTTGCAGGGCTATTTTTTTCTCTTGAAGCTATACTGTCATTCTTTTCCTTTTTTGTTTATTAACCTTTTTTTTTTTTTTTTTTTACATAGAAAAGCATGAAGAAATTATTTTTATGGTTTAAAAGACGAGGCATATCAGAAATGAAGTGGTAACAGACAAGATGCTCATTAGCATATACACTATCTCTGTAAATTCCTAATTGCCATGGGGCATCCCTGAGTTAGATTATCTCCCCCTGGCTTCCCTCAGGCCCTTTCTGTGCCTAATTATTTCTCATAAAGAATCTATATTGTAACAGAAAGCTCTCTTCGTATATACCCACAGGAAAAACAAACCAAAACACTTCACGACTCTCTCGGAATGTAGTTGTGCGTAATGCAGCACAAATATCTTTTCACCCTGAACGCAAGCTTTCTCCTGGTTGCATTACCCTGCCTTCTGAGCCCACCTGGCACCCAGCCCCATTTTTTGGAGTTGGCTGGGGCATGGTGGGCACAGCTCACACAGCCAAGTAAGCCTGAAAGCCAGGGAGAGCAGAAAGTGACGGCAATAAGCAATGGCTGGGTAGCTGGTTTGTCTTCCCTGCAAGAAGCTATCAGAAACCTCTTTACAGAGATTAAAACAAAGCCTTTTTCTCAGAAAGGCCTTGTGTTTTGAGGCAGAGTATCAGAAAGGATCAACATCATCTTGTTCTTTCTTCTTTGATTGCAAAGCCCAGCCAAATTATGCATATGACAAAGCAAGCAATTTTTATTGTGTTCCAGGATGTGCTCTGAATGCTCTTCAGTCTCCCAGAGAAATGCATACAAGTACTATCAGCCACCTCTTGAGAAATGCCTGTATTAATAACACCGTGTAGCTGCCTCTTTTACAGGCAGTTTGGTTCATGTAATCCGTCTCAATTTGCCCAATTTACAAAAAATCCAAACCAAACAAATAAAAAAGTCAGAATAAAGCAAATCCAGAAAAAGCCTTCTTTTCTAGGTCATAGCTTGTCCCGGAGCAATTTTCTTTTGCCTTCTCTTGAAAGGATATAATTTTTTATCTGTCATGCTGTTTCCAGTTGTTAGACCTGTACCACTGCTGAAGATTTCTACTTCTCTGTCAGGGACAGCAGAAAAGTTAATCTCACACTCTCGTTAGCAATCTGGTTTCCCAGTTCAAATGCCTATTTGTATGGCGGCTAATACCCAGCAAATGAACTGTGGCCATGAGAAGTCCAAACTCTTGCCTTGCCTTGTACCACTTCTCCCGGGAGGTATGAGTTTCTGGCAGAAGTCTGGCTGACAGCTGGGAATACATGCCATGCTTTCCACATTAGTATTGCAGCTTAGATGAGCTGTGCTCTTTTGAAACATTTAACCAGGCTCTGGTTCAGATTGTAGACCGGTTCAGGAGTGCACAAACTGGATTTCTTTCAGATGAAACTGAGCTGAACGATGTCCTCCAGAAAATCGCATCCAAAAGATACTCCAGCTGACAATAGGCTCTATCGTGGAGCTACTGAGGTGAGACAAGACCTGCTCTAAAGTAACAGCCCCATCATCATGCTGGGTTGGAGCTTTCTTTACAACAACCTGTATGGTGCTGTGTTTTGGATTTGTGCCTTAACCACTGCTGGTAACACATCAATATTTTGGCTGTTGCTGAACAGTTGCTGAATACCAGGTCAGGGCTTACTTTTTCACTCTACCCTTCGAGCTGGTCAGCTGCAGGTGGATAAGAGAGGGGAAGGGGACACAGCCAGGACAGCCAACTTGAACTGGCCAAAAGGATATCCCATACTATACAACATCATGTTCATCAATAAAAACTCGAGTAGTGGGAGAAGAAAGGAGGTTTTTCACTTCCAGGTTGGCTACTGGTTGGAGACTGGCTGGACATCAGTCTGTCTGTGTGAGGCAGTGAGTAATTGCTTTTGCATATTTTTTTTTTTTTTCTTTCATCTATTAAGCTGGTTTTGTCTTGACTCAAGAGTTTAATCACTTTGGCTCTTTCTATTTTCTCCACTGTCCCACTTGGAGTGTGAAGTGAGTAAGAAGCTGTGTGGGTGCTTGGCTGCTGGCTGGGGTCAATGTTCCACCCTCTACCCCCACATATGTATAGACTGGAAAGGTGATCCTCAGCACCAGTGGCTACTACTGATGCATTTCTTTCGGTCTGGGCATTTTGCTGATGTAGACATAGATAAAACCTTGTACCGCTGCCAGAAATTGTCTCTCTGAACCTTAAGATTAATTTCAGAATGACTATGGGGATACTGAACATACCACTTTTAAAGCAGTCTGTGTTCCTTGCAGCATTAATATCCTAAATATTGTGATATTTTCAAATTAATATGTTTGGGAAGAAAAATTTCAATATTTTAGTCCTTTTTTTTGGTCATATAGCTCCCCGGAAAGTGCTCAATAAAAATAAATGATCACCCAAAGTTTGAGGACAAGGAAAATAACCAAAATTTTTTCCTGCTGGAGCTTTCTTCAGGTGAGGCCAATCTGAAGGCTATGAAATGACTCCCATAGGATTACCAGCACCTACCCCATGTCATTCATGCACAAGTATGAGTTGCCTGTGCTAGTCTTAAAGCAATATACGTTTATTAACAGAAAGCATTTGAGTATAGCTGAAGGTATTTGGCTTCACATGTTATGAGCCTTTGCTCAAGAAACATCTCTCAGAAAAATTATGAAAGAAAACAGAGCAGACAGCTATCACTCAAGTTGCTTAATGCACTGTTTGAAGAGACTCACGTAATAACATGATGACTGTGCTATAGGAAACTGTGTAAGTTACTAAGGTATGAAAACAGGAAAATGAGTGCATCCGATTTTCTTGTCTGCAAATGAAACATAAATAATGAGAATACAGCTTGAATAAAAAAAAAAAAAGAAAGCAAAAAAAAAAAAAAAAGCATCCCTCAAAGCATCTATATGCCCTAAGAATACTGTAGAAAAATACTCATTGTTATATTTGTGAAAGTCCAGGACTCTGCTCAGACCCACCCAACAATTTCATGCAGTGATGGCTTTTATCTTCTGAAAGCAAAAGCCAGGATAAAACCACCCACCTCTGTAAATTGCTCAGACAGCTTTAGTTTTTAATTTCTGATCTGATATGCTATTTTCTGTCACGTTGAATACTGTTGTTTATGTTTCACCTGATACAGCCACCCTAGAGGCCCAGCTGATACTCAGTAATGCAACATTCAGTTTGTAGCCTGAGGGTCAGCACAGCTTTCACTTCTCGGGCTCTCACCCTTTGTGCTCACCAGTGGCAGCTTTGACTATACGCATTAAAAGGGTAAATTTGTCCCACATTCCACCTTATTTGGTAAATCAAGCAAGACTCAAATCCTAGGTGAGATTGCAGGGACCTGATGGTTGGGAAGGAGGCAGGAAGAGGTAGAGAAGGATACAGGGCAGAAATTCAGTTCTCCTATTTCTTGTTCTCTATGTCGTTGATGCAGAGCACAGATTATTCCTTTTGACTCTGTGGCAGCCTTTTATGTTTTATTATGCTTCTGCTTTTCATGAGTAAAAATATCCCCAGTTCTTTCAGTCTTTGTAGATGATTTTTAAATGCTGACTGCTCTTATAACTCTGATATTCTGAAGAAGAACAAACTGCCCGGTCAGCCCTTTGCCTCTGTTACATGCCTGCACCTAACCCAAGGAACAACAATGGAGAACTGCTCAACTGTATATTGGGGAATAAAAATACTGCAGGAAGGCTGTAGTATATAGGTGGCTTCTGCTGTGGCAATGTGCCTTTTTAAGCTAAATGTGTAAAGCAGAAGTAGTGTATGATGTGAAGATGTGCCTTAATAAGCATATTTCCCAGGTCTGCACCAAAATGTCACAGGCAGAAGCTGAACATCCATACTATTCTTTATTTTTTCAAGGGCAAAGTGAACTGTTAATACATAACTATTAGCACTAATAATATATGGAGAGATTATGAGATTTGATGAAGCATGCTGAAATAATGCAGTGAATTATTAGAATAATAATGTAAGCACATGCCTCTGGTGTTAATTGGCCTCTCTTCCTTACTTTGCCTGTTTATTCACCCTGCATATGATGAGGTGAGTTCTCAGGAAAGGAGCTGCTTTTCTGCTGCTGTTCACAGAGTGTCTAGTGCAGTGAAATGGGTATTGATCCCTGTTTGATAGCCTAAGTACCAGCGCAGGTGAAGTTAAAACCAGCAGTTCAGTTGAATGAATTTCTATTTCCTTTCTTATGACAGAAAGACATATTCTGTATGATACTGTTGAAAACATCAGAGCTGAAAAATGATAATGAATAAAATACAGCTGGATGAAGACACAAAAATGATGATAACTGACAATTTTGAAAGTTTAGATAATTAATGAAAGAATAAAAATTTCAATAAGATTTAATTTTAATTTTTATTACTCATACAGTAATGCAAATCCTTGAGTATTATACTGTTGTTATGGCATAATCAGTGTATAGTATTGATTGGATAAATATTGCTGGTTATTCTTAGCATATGATCCCATCTTCAGGTTTTGAAAAACATTCATTGTACCAAAGTCTTGTAATTACTAGAGATTTCTTTTCTATATTTAGAAATATTAGGATAGGAGCAGCTTCTTAGGATGGCTACGGGTTGATATTTTTCTGGGGAATTTCAGGGAAAATTCACTGAGAGCTTGAGATATCAATTTCCCATGAGTAAGAACTATTGTATTTTACTTCCTCTTTTTACAATAATAAATTAATTTAACAAGGAAGGAGAAGACAATGGCAAATCTTAAGAGATGGAATTTGGCAGGTCTTTTGAAACGCTGTTCCTATCCTCTGGTATTGCAGAAAACTGTGTGAGAGAGTTCAGCCATGAAACCATGGTCATTACCTGGCCTCCACTGCTGCTGTTAGCTCTGCGTGCTGAACACACTGTCAATGTTCAACCTAAATTAATATATGGGCACTTATTTGCCTTTGTGATCATGTTGTTCTTGTTCCTCCCTACATTTGTTTCTGTCTTTAATTAATCTTTTCTTGGTGATGGTAAGCTAGTAGTTCACATTGTTTCCTAGATTACATCTCACTATAAGCTATATGACACTATTTATCACTCCCTGTCTTCACTGGAAATGTTCTCCCACTGTACCATAGGATTTAATTTACGCTGTTCATTGCCACATCCCACTAGTGGTCACATGCATTGCGTGATCAACAGAAGCAGACAGTTCTTTTCCCCTCACCATTGCTCTTAACTGACAAGTTCTCTGTTCATGATCCTGAGGTTCGAATGCTTTATTTTATATTATTATTTTGTTACTGAGCCATTCCTATTCTGAGGATTCTAGTCCACTTCTTCTCAAATGATACTCCAATCATCCTCTGTTCTAACAACAAAACATTTCCCAGTTTTATGTTATTCATTCATTTCACTAGACTTTTCTGCTAATGCCATTAAGGAAGCAGTTGACTCTACCAAGATACACCCTTGAGGAACTCTGCTGATAAAGTGACTTTGGCCTAACAGTTCCCCTGGTAGCATAATGTATAGTATCCATTCTAGTAAGTTCCATGACTGTTTCAGACTTCTTGAAATAAGCTTCATCTTTTCTAGTAAAACATAGAATAACCTTTTGATTATTATGGAATATCCTCTAAGGGTATTTATTTTATTAAAAGTTAATCTGGCAAAACCCAAACATTGTCAGACACATTATGCCTTCTTTTTAATTTTTCATTCACATTATAGTTTTTACATTTCCTCTAAATCTTTGATTATCATTGAAGTAAGTCTAATGGACTGAAGTTTTGCAGATGGTTTTGTTCTAGAAATATAGGTACAATTTTTGTGATTTTTTTTCCATTCATTTGATTGTATCTGCCTCTGCCTCAGTTGTATTTACAACCTTTGCTCATGAATCACTAATCTGTATTCTTTAGATCATTTCACAGTTCTGGAAGGAGATTTAGCTAAAGTGAGTGCACTTTGAGTACTAGCATCTATTTACATTATTTATACTTTCTCCGATAATACATACTTGGCTATCTTCTCACTTAAGCACCTAATGTGTGCAAGTGTGCTTTTGGCACTCTGTCCTATATAAAGGAACAGATTTTTTTGTGTGGGTTTGTTTGTTTGTGTTTTTGTTTCCTTGTTTGTTTGTTTTGTTTTGGTTTAATCAAGTTTTTTTCAGGACTGAAGCCAGTCTTATCCAGCGTATGAGGATGGGCAACACTGCTGTGTTATAAAACTCTTCTCAATTCACTGCTCATGCACTGAGTGTGTTAGCTGGGTGTCATGTTCCTCTCCCCCCATGCAGGTGTAGGCTTCAGCTCTCATCAAGTTGATGAATGAAACAAGGTGATGTTCCTCTACTTACTGTACCAAAGCTACCTTCCATTTGTGCCTCATTCTGACTAGTAACCCACTTCTAAATTTCTGCTATTTCTAATTGCCTGCCTAAAATTCTGTTTGCTTAATTATCTTTTCAAGAAATAATTCAAATGTGGTTTTTGGCAATTATTCACTCTCTCCTTATACTTGCTGGCTTTTAAGATAGAGCTTTCATTGTTGACTAGTCATTTTAGAACCAGAATTCCCTTGTTAAATACTACAGAGGCTGAAAGGACTCTACAGTACTCATGTAACAGCATGAAAACAAGGGGGAGAACACTCGTAATGAGAAATAGGAGTCTCCATGGAAATGAGGTCATGGAAATATGATGAAAAATAATTCACTGGAGTCAGTAGACTGCTAATGCTCCTCAAATGTATCTCATGACAAATGACAAATGCTCTAAGTGTTGTAAGAGCTGAGCTGCAGTATTAGATCATCTGTGGGAATACCCTTTTTGTTCACAAAACAAACAAAACAGAGTCAGCCTCTTGCCAAGACAGTCTAGAGTTAGATGAATCACCTCTGCAGCTGACTTCATAGCATGCACCAGAAGAAGACATAAACAGTTATGCCGAGGATACCCATAAACCAAAAACTAGATACTTATAACTAGTTGATCTTGACAACAACAGTGATATGAGAAAACCTTTTTCATTTTTCTGAGAAAGGAAAGTGTTACCAAACCTTTATAGAATTCACAAAATTCCAGACTTTTTTTTTTTTATTAGTTTAGATAAACTATGCCTCTATAAATATGGGATTTCTTTGTGAACCATACTCAGATTTAAGGACATGACTGTTGTCCAAACTCTGGTATAACTATGATATAGCTAAATGTTAGCCTAAACCATACAGTCTTTATCTTTTGAATGTCTGGGATTACTGGAATCTTTTACCAAACAGAAAGGGTACTGGAGGAGGAATCTGGAAAAGTGTCATGTGTACTACAGCATGCTGCAGTAGGTGATTCACCAAAGTCTATTTCTGAAGGGATCCAGGATACTGTATATTAATTAGGTCTTTTAGGAGATGCTTCAGATTTTAGAAATTTAGTTCTTTATGCAATTTATCACCACAGAAAAAAAAAAGAAAAAGTAAGAATGAGAAAGAAAATATATAGCAGGATTTGAAAGTTAGGGCTATGTCCAAATTTGGGGATCCTCTGAGAATAACATAACACTATTTCACATATTATTGTGGTTTTGAGAAGAACTTAAACCATTTGATGTGTAGCTAATTCAATTGTAGGTTAACATACCCTAAGTAGATGAACATTTTTTATGAACATTTTGTTCTTTGGGTATATATATGAATGAACATGGTTTTAGTCACCAGAAGAATAGTCCTTATGACAGCACTGCAAATTAGTCTTTGTCTATGTTTCTGTAGTTAAATCATGGGAAAGGCTGTACTGGACAGCTCTGTGGGACTTGAAAATATCTGGCTGATGCATAGATTAGTAAAATCTTCCTCAAACTAGTCTTTGCTTCTATTGAGAGTACAGAGGCAAAGGCTTAACTTATTTTCTGACAACAATCCTTTAAGTTAGGTGGGACAGGTTGCCCCCCATTTAGAAGAAGCTGGTCAAGTGCCCGTGAAGCATTCTTGTTTCTGGACTGAACATCCTTGATTACAGTTCACCAACTAGCATTTAGTCCACAAATTTTCACTCGGTCTTTTGGAACTGTGTAACTTGCTTTCACTGTGTTCTCACATCTGCTTGCTGAGCATTTCCTGCTACTTATCCCATGTTGTTGATTTCCACCAAGAAATATCATACTATAGATTTGACATATCAGACTCTTTGGCATTTGTAGTCTAGGATTTGCTTAGGCCTTACTAAACAGGCTGTCATTCAACTGCTTCCTTGGACAACTGGAGTCATAACCAGTGCAAATGCTAGGACCACCAGTTTCAGTGAATTTTGTCCTCAGTAATAGCTGGAAAGATCACAGGGAGCAAAGACAGACATAAACACAGTCTATTTTTCATAGTAAGGCATGGTGCCAGACCTGGGAGACCCTTTAGTCCTGGGCTACATGATACCATTTTTACCCGCTTTGCAGATGACAGCTGCTAGGAAGGAGGGATTAGACCTGATCAGCAGTGTATTTTCTTCTTAACTTTGCCATCTCTGAATCTTCTGCTTCTCTAGTCCTTGAGATACAGAGAACAGACTGAGCTACAGTCGAAATAACAGATCATCCATCCAGAGCCACCTATGTTCTCCTGGAGAAGGAAGTTTTTCAGGTCAGCACAGAAAAACACACTCACCCAAACGGACCAAGATCTTTATGCTTGTACCCATAATGTTAATAATATGGGTATAAGTTCTCATTTTGCCAGGTTCATAGATTTAAATAGTTTTTATGAATTTGGAAAATAATTTCTTTTTCACTATACCTAGAGTAGCACCTTTGTTTCTTCTGCAGAAATGAAGGGAAAATGGCTCTCTGCCACATCTTGCCTGAACACCAGACATATATCACTGGAGATCTGGGGAACAGATGACATAGACTAGCATCAGGCAGGATTTAGAGACAGCTGCCTCTGTGACAATCATCTCCTTTATGATCTTCTAAGGCTGTTTTCTATTATGCTGTGTAAAGATTCCTGGTGCAGAGGTGTTGCCTATATTACAAGAAGTATTCATATGCTCATGAGGAAGATGGATGTGCTATTTCTCCACAAGGAGATAATTAAAAGTCCTCTTTCCCATCCCAGTGGTGATGGCATAAAACAAGTACTAGTGTCTGTTATCTAAAATCAGATTTTTTTAATAATCACTTTTTGTTTAAATAATATCAATATTTCCTATGTGTATCTGTCTAATTTTTTTTTAAATAACTTCACAACATATACATAGACATCAATGAAATATTGCTGATACATTTTTTTAGAAGGTACCTATGTTCATTTTACAAGTAGGAACACTCAGCAGCTATCACTGAGAGAATATTTTTTAAAAATCATAAAAAGAGCCAAATATGCCCCACCCCCTACTCTTCACCCCCAGTCTTAGACTAGGTGAAAGTAAGACATTTTATGGAAGAAGAAAAATGAAGAAGTAAATTATCTGTGTTATTTGTCCAGTACATATTAATAGCATTCTGGGTTTAAAAAGATGAAACCAAGAAATTTATCTGTGTATTTCTTAAAGGCTAATCCTTTATTGTTATGATTTGGTGTTGTTAGAACATATGATATGCTGCAACTGTAAAAACCTAAACATTCTCATTCTTCTCATCAGGCTAATCTGGGATCAGCACTAAAAACTTGATAGACAGAAAAAAAGTTACTTTGTCACTGATGTAAGATCAAAATACTGTCTTTTTGGCCAAAACCAGACAAATAGGACTTGTGAGGAACTGTTTGGACTGTAAAAGAGCGATGCTGCACTGAAACTCCAGTCCCAGCTTTCTTCTTTAAAAGTTAGTCATTTACCCAAGAAGGGAGTCCTGCCCACCATACTTCCAGCTAAATAAAAGTGCTTAGTTCAGAAATGATTTACTATGCAAAGTGGTATACCCTGTGATAAACAGGAAATCAGATTAGTGTACCAGAATGGGTTTTCAAGCCTTCAAAATCTCCAAATTAAGCTCAAGAGTGAAGATCAATAGTGCTGTATAGTGTTCTACTGATTGCAAAGTACCGTTGTTCAAACTGTTTCCCCAACTTTCCCCGTCCTCTCCAGCTGAAAAGCTTTGATCAGTGAGGTAAAATCACTGCACTGGGAGGAAAACTCTCACCAGTTCGTGTGTCGCTTTGGCTAGAAGAAATGTGCCAGAGCCAGTTGTTTTCCCAGGGAGAGGGAGACAACAGCCAGCCTGAGGCAGCACTGCCTGTCAAGATGAAGGTGGCAGGAGGAGGTGGGAACCTCACAGACTCTGTTGCTGCCAGGAGGGGTTTCTCCTGGAGATCCAAATGACTAATCTCTGCAGGGATTTTCCTGCAGTAGAGACCTCTCTTTTCATCCTATAAATATAACTGCAATAAATCTCTCTGAAAAGCCTGCAGCATAACTGCCCACTATATCCCCTACAATAACTACCATGAAACATTTCTGCTGCCACAGCGCAATAAAGCTCTGATGGGGCATGAGGCCAGGGGGATCAGTAATTCCTGTATTACTTTAATCTAACACCTACATTTTCAGAGCTGTCCAGGACTGTAACTGCACAGATTCATGTGACATAACTTTTAGAGAAAATGAATGGCCAAATTGCTTCACAATTCTGAGCATAGCTGAGCTATGAAGATCTCCATGTTGTGTTTTCTGTGGATTTATTAAAACAATCATATACTTATCAGTGGGCTAAAAATGAATATATTTTATAATGACTATTAAGGTCTCCTCATGTCCTAGAAATCCACAATCAATATTTCCCTGTGATCAGCTGCTAAATAGTATCACTCCTATTACATATAAAAGGTAAATGGCCTACAGAAGGCCATAATATGACCCTTTTGGATCTGCTCTACGTGGTGAAGTCATAAAGAAGAAGATAGAATGTTACCTTCACCTATGGGGCTAGATAACCTCCATGTAGAGGCTTTCTTGGGTGTTATTAAGTTACTGAGTACCGACAAAGGAAAAATCATGCTGCTAGTGCAGAGATGCTCTCCTGGTACTGCTCAATCAGATGTTACTCCAAGAAGGAATATGTATATCCATCCCTGATGCCACTCTGCATTGTGCAGGTATCTGTGTTTTAGGCTTTGACCTATTGGGTCTCATGACTGGGACAATCAGGTATGTGTCTCCCTCCCAAAATGCTTATCTTAGCACTTTCTTACTCCTTTTTCACTCCTGTAGGTGATTGGTGTTAGGACGGCAGACAGGGTATCAGAGCCCCAGGGTAATGCTTCATCTGGGACACAACAACCTGTGGATGAGGACACAAAGCCAAGCTTGGGGGACTACAGTCCTTTTTATCTCAGATGCACACCCACTTCTTGGAAAAGCCCCAGTTTGTATACATTTCTTAGATCACCATGGGTCACATGCTTTTGAAAGGGACAGAGTTGCCCTAGGAGCTGCTTCAGGTCATTTCTGCAAACCTTTCCCTTGCAGTGAAACCCTCTGGACTGCTACAGAAACCTCATTCCAGTAGTCTAGACACATGCTTCTTGATTCTGTACATCTAGTATCTAATAAATAGTTTATACATATTCATTTTTAAGCTTGACTGAATATACTGATTTAAAAAATGAGGTTAGGTTTAAATTCGTTTTCTGCACAATAAACTCTTTTAAAGGCTTTAAATTATGAATATTTATACTGCTATTAATTTGTGGTGTTACTAGTATTTTTCTTTAATGGTTATCACAACTAATGTGTTTGAAATATTCTAGAAATATTTCCATTATTTTTTTCTGTAAATATTCATTCCTGCAATTACAGCTTTTTATTTGATGCTGAGACTGATTAGAGCCTTCTAAAGAAAAAAACCCCAAACACTCAAACCCAACATTATGTCTCCCCAAGCATTAGTTTGTTGATTTTGCCTTTTTTTTTTTTTTTTTTTTTTTTTTAATCAGCTTAACACTAAATGATACTCAGGTTTTTCACCCTGTAAGTAGATTTTGGTATAGGTCATGCATTCAAAGATCTGCTGGCAGATAACAAAAAGAGCCAGACTGTGTGCTAGAAAATTCCATAAGGCAGAAATAAAGAAGCAATGCTTTCCACAAACTGCTTCCTAGCAGCTCTTCCAGCTTCAAGGATGTTAGTGGACAGCTACCATTGCTACCACTAAGTTTTGCTCTTAGTTTGTTACGTTAAAGATAGAGTGTGAGTTTAAAATTCAACTAATCCTAAAAACCAATAAACAGACAAAAATACCCTTCCCATGGGAATGCTCTTAATTCCAAATACAAATAGTTCCAAACTTCTTTTTCTGGTAGGATTAAAACTCATTGATACTGATGGCTGCAACTACCATTTTTAAAGTGTGTGTAAGAAATCACTGTGTTCTCTTCCCAGCAGTTCAGTTACTATCTTCCATCCCTGACGTTTCCATCTGTGTGTGAAGTCTGGGATTTTACATAACCATTTTAGGTCAAATGGGGGTGTAATACTCAAGAAATGATAGGAAGATAACAAAATTGTACTCTAGAAGCAGAAGAATGTCACATAAATGAGTTCCAAAGTATGGTACAGGAAAATGAGCAGAAAGGAATGTACAAGTTAGATGGTGGAAAAATTCCTTTTGTCAGAACCAGAATCCCTTGGATTGTTTAATGTTTTCAAAACTCAGACAAGATTTGATATGTCAGAGATACAAAAAATATCACTCATGCTAGAACCATCCTAAACTGCAATATATAGTGATAACTATTACTTTCTGAATAACAAAGCTGGCATAGTGCCAGCAGTTTATACAGTCGGTCACATCAAAACACTTATGGGGAAAAAAAGACTAAATAAATAAAAAAGATATTTTTTTTAATGCTCCTTGCACTTTACTTGCTTCCTTTAGTCTGGACACTTTCTCATCTGCATTTCTCAATCTTCACCCCTGAGGACCAGTTCTAAACTAGCTTTCCAGTACAGGGTGTCCCTTTCCTTGCTTGTTGGTACAGGACCAGAAAGCTGCTTTGGGTGAGAAACAGTAAGCAAGCAAAGTTTGCCATATCGATTTGCCTGTCTTATTGGCAACTAACTAAATCTGGAAAAACACTAATCCTGTGATGTCATATACGTTACTGTGACTTGTCCAGAAAACATGACCTACAAGCAAACTAAACAAACAAGAAGGTATTGTGAGAAGTGATTTGGGAAAGAGAGCCAGACTACTGTATATAGGAAGGAATAAAGCATTTTGGCAAAGAAAGTAAGGGGTTTAAGTTGTGTTAAGGGAGATCCTAATTAGACATTAGGAAAACTTTCCAGTTGTAAAAATAGTGATGAGCACTAGAATAGACTGCCTGAGGATGTCTTTAAAATATAATTGATCTTACTTTTAAGCAGAAGGTTGAGCTAGCTGTCTCATGAGGTGTGTTTAAAACACAGGACTCTGGAATGCAACCCTGCCTGAGGCTGGGCAGTGTTGTGCGAGCCCTAGTGCTGCCAAAATGCCAAGCAGTCAAGGGCAAGGAAGTGGAGGTCTCTATTAGCATCCCTTCTCTAGATGGGCAGGAGACGGGGACTGTGGCACCCCAACATTTAAATGACAGTAATGATCCTTTCTTTTCTTTACTTTCTGTACACCTATACCACTATAAGGCAGAATGACAAAGAAAAGCAATTTGAAAAGCTTAGAAAGGAGAATTGACTAGAATGGAAGTAATAAAAAATTCATTGTTCGAATCTACAATAGTGTTGGATCATTTCTAACAAACCTAATGATCTGTAGCTAAATATCCATCAGAATATTTAAACCTAATTTCAGAGTGGCCTGAAAGATATCTGAGTCTTGATCTCTATTTCAGGTTCCAGTGTGATCTTAATATCGTGAGGGGAAAATTAAATCCTTGAACATAAAACTGTGTGGAAAAAAAATACCCCCACCCTGATAAAGTTGTCAAGATTAAAAAAAAAAAAGAAAAGGAATCCTATCCTACACTGGGATGAACTTCTAAAAGCTTTTTGTAAGAAAGAAAGACAAAGACAGACTGTTTCTTTTATCATCTCAGAAACCTCAGCTAAGACCAAAGCTCACCACAGGGTCTTGCACATCACAGATGAACACATGGGCAGAAGGGTTTGACTGATTTGGCCTGCCCTTCCCAGGCTCTCCTTTATACAGAGGGAGACTGATTGAGTACAACCAACTAACATGAGAAATCTGAGTTCAAACCTATTCAAACCTGAAGACCAAAGACTTGAACCTTGGTCTGCCACGCTTCAGATGAGTGTCTCTTCCAAGAAGTTCTTATGGATGTGGGGTTGAGTTTGATGCCCACTCCTGCACGCATCATTTTTCCTTTCCCCTCATCTTCCCCATGTGTGTTCATGTTTTATCTACCCTGTCCTTGTGAAACAGGTGCCTACATGCTGCAGTAGGTGTTATTTATAACAAGGTGATTTTTATTATGAAAAAAAAAAAAAAAAAAAATTCCAATTACCTGTATTTTCATCCTATCCATGTGATAACTTTAGTCATTCAGATAGATTTAAATAGATAGACAGCTATCTCTGCAGTGTATGATACACACACTCACTCTGCATGGTGCTTTCTGTTACAACACAGTGACCGCTGCTAGGTAGATCTAGTTCAAAGTCATCTCATCAATCACCTTAAAAGCCTTGGAAACTGATTTCTAAACTAAAGCATTTTCAATTCATCTTTCATGTGTCATCAAGACACTTTGAATTGAAATTTCTTATTATCTGTCTCTTACCTCCCACCTCTGCAATCACAGCACTCGTCACTCGGAGAGAGAAAGCTGCAGAAGGCTACATTTTCATAAATCTAGTTGGGAATTTTTTCAAGATAGTTCTCATTAAGAAGTCAGTGGAAGACACCCAGCTGAAACCATGGCAAGACAACTTAGAAATTCAGTCCCGTGTTTAAATTTTACCATGTAAATGAAAAGTCTAAGGAAAGTAGGGTTGGAAAAGCAATAGGATGAAGACAAAGTTGAAAATGATGTCTTGTTTTCAGCTGTGTATTTCCATACAACTTAATAAGCAGTGTATGTCTTATAATAAGCAGATTTTCTAACTGACCTATCTTTAGGGACTTCAGACCTACCAGCATCTTCTCAGTATACTGTAGAAGACATCTTCTTTTGTCTTTTGTATGACCATTAAAGAGCTTTAAAATATTTGGAAGTGAATGTTTTGCAAAAGAAGGATAATCTTTTAATGCTGAAAGCACAAATAGCTAAAATTATTCAAAGACTGCATTCTATTTATTTTTCTTAGCTAATGTAATAAAAAATAGAAAGTCTGGTTGTTGATATTCAGAGTCTAAAAAGGGACACATTCAAGTTTTTAGCCTCTGGAAGGCTAGATCTGGGTCAAAGCTTTACAGCTCTACAAGGTGTGTCTGTTTTTTGAGTGAGTATTCATGCTTTCACATTATCCCTGAGTTTTACATGGCATGTAAAGAAGACTGAGAGTGTACAAGAAGACAGCTTTTTTGGTTTGTCATTATTGTGAGGTATTTTTAGAAGGAGGTTCTTTCGTACCTTACAATTTTGTTATCCTTCCTGCTTGCACTAAAGTTTTGTTTTCAGTTCTCTCATGCCATGGTACATCAAAGCACTCCAGCTTCTTGAGAATTCAGACTAGATAATAGCTATTTCATATCTAATGAGAATGGGATATGCTTGATAACATGAAGTTTGATAAACTCAGTAAGAAATCAAATGCAAACCACTGCCAAGATAATCCTGACTACAGAGAAGCTAAACTACAGAATTTTAAAGATGACCTAGTTCTGCAGGATGGTACTATTTATAAGATTTGTTAATAAATAAAATAATTCAAGTATATTTTAAAATTACAGGGAGGAAAAAATAGAAAGATACACTGGTTTCTCTTTGCATTTTATGAATTGCCCTCTAGTAGCCTGAAAGTAGTTATCCTCTCTTCTGAGGCATATACCTTTAATTCAGAGAGTGATTCTCATGTTCTTCATAGATAAACCCAATCCCCTGCAGATACAATTACTTCAACTAATAGTTCAACTGAACAATCTGTGCTGATTCCCAACATTGACCTGTCCTTTGTCTGGTAGAAAATCTTGCTCTTTCTTCACAGAGAGAGCTAAAGCAGTTTTTCACATGGATCAATATTTAATTTTTGGTTTGGGGTTTATTTTGCTTTTTCTTCTCCAACAGTTGAATCAAACAGCAAGGAGCTGGGAAAACCAGGAAGAGAAGATCTATAAGATTTCAGATGAACATTGGTGAGTTATATGTCACAGTTTAGAACTTTTCCTTTCCCTTTCTGGCAAATATTTACTTCAGCAGTTGGTCAAATATGGACCTGAACATGACCCTAAAGAATTCTTGAGCAAAACACATGTGGTATGAGTCTATGTTATTAGTAGCAATGATGCTGCTAAAACTTGTTAAGCTTTCCGATAGCACTCTGTAATTTAAATTGCTTATTAAAAAGTAATTGGGTTTGAAAATGGCTTTCCTAGATTCCCCTAAATAAGGATAACCTATCCTCCAATGGAAGCTAGAAAATTCTTTATTCTGAAGTATAGACTCTAAGTTGAAATATAATATAGCATAATATAATATAATAAATATAAATTTGTACCATTCATACCTAAAAGACAGTACAAAACTAAAAGCCAAAGAAAGGACACCAGAAACCATTTATTTTCTAAAGGTATTTTGAAACTTTCCTATATTAGCTTTGCTTTTATCTTTCACATTAACTTGTTTTAAAATTATATTTCATCACTTAATTTTGTATCATTTTTTGTGCATTTATTCTCTTGCAATATGCAGGAAGATAGAAATAATAAAATGCATTCATATCTACTTTGTATTTATTAAACAGTACAACCCATACAGTGGATAGTGTCTGACACTGAAAAAAATCCTGCAAGAAATCTGATATAACCCAGTGTGATACAAGCACTCCTGTAAAGCTGAAAGTGAGAAATATTACTCATCCACTAATGAGACCATGTATTTTATTCTGAGATAAATATCAATACATCTTGCTGCTTGAGACATAGCCTAGCTCACAGTGAACAACAGGTACTTCAGGTTCCTTCCCATCACATCCCCTAAAACCCAGCATGAATTATTAAACTGCAAGTGCTCCTGTCTGCCATTGAGAGAGCTCCTGCTACGCAGACTGTGCTGAAGTTCACCAACACTGTGTGACATGCCCTGTACTAGGTGGCAGCTGATGCTGTGGGAGGATGGCAGTGAATACTCTGAACTCCCCCATGCACCCATGGCCATGGTACAAGGACACCAAGGACTTGGCAATGGGAAAGCTTTCAGACAGCGTCTTTTTGGATATTTGGGTGTTTGTTGTCTTCAGACAGTGGACACATGGTGTAAACAAAATCTGAAGAGCTTTTGTTGAATTAGACTGCACAGGCAGTGAGTACAGGGACTGACTGATATCAGGCAGTACCAGCGTGGTCTTAGAAACTACAAGAATGTAATTCATGTTTTACTTCTAGTTCTTTTGAGAAAAATAAGGTTTGTCAACAGATTTCAAATAAACAAGATGCTCACAAACATGGTGGTTTCCTTCAGGATATGTTCCTTTGCTCCCCAGCAGCACCTGAGGTTTCTTGGTCCTGTGTGAAGCCCAGTCAACTCTTCCCAATCCAATAGTAGCTCTTTCTTAGGTGGCTGCAGAGATGGCTATTGAGCCTCTTTCCAAACCCATTTCTTCTAGAAATGAGAGGTTTAACACTTTCTAGCAGCACAATTTACCTGGTCATTGCATCTTTTAATCTAGGTTGTTTTTATTCAGAACAGTGTCATGACTGACAAGCATAATGTTATTGACAGAGCACACAGTAGGGTCTAACTACTCAACCCAAGCTACCTTCCTGTCCTTTATGGGAGTGCAGTCTATGCCATACACAGTATACCATGCGTTCTCTATTGGCTATGATCTTTTATCATTAATATTTTTACTTAATAATTACCCTATCCATATGTTGCACATGTTCCTAAGCTTCATTAGGAGCAGCACTGTTCAGTTCCTGTCATTTACTTTTTAATATTACGTTTGAACATAGTTTGGTTTACATTTTGGATATGCTTTTGAGGATAGTTTCCTCTTCTTTCACTTTGCCGCATTTGTTTCACATCCTGGAGCAGTCCTGGAGCACCAGGAACAAGATTTCTTTCAGCTGATACTCAGCCAGACCACAAGCACCAGGAGCACTCCTAATGAGCTTTGATCATAAATGGATGAAGTCCTCATGTCCTCACTAGAGTTCAGCAGAGTTGTACCCCCAATAAGTGTACAGTTTATTTAGCTGGGTTATCAGCACAACTCTTTCAACTGATAGGCACTACCTGCCTTGGCTGGAACAGTGCTTTCTATTGAGACTGCCAGGTATGACAATGGAGCTAATAGTGCTTCAGACCATTTTGGGGTGGGAGTGTGAGGCCAGGCAGCATTCCCCAGGATGCAAATAAGGATGACTGGCAACCATGTTGGAAGAGTTGAGTCCTGCTGTTGGTGGATATCATCAGTGGAACTGCTTTCTAGCTTAGATGCCTGGCACTCCAAAGATTCTATGAACTTAGATGCCTACACATAAACCCTTTAAGTTCACAGTCTCAGTTATGAACCAAATTCCTCCCTTCCTGGTTTGCATTTCTCCTTTATACAATGGCACCCGTGTCTTACTTGGATGCTTGCTAGACCTCTGATGGGTCACAATGTGATGCTCCTTAGTTAATTTCTACTTGCTTTTCAGTCACAGTCTCACTCAGCTGCACCACTCCCATATTTGGATTACATGGTTTAGGCCTTCATAGCATTCCTTCAGACTGGGAGAGTTCATGTATTTACAAATTTCTTCACTAAGTAGAAAATCCTCACCTCTCAGTGTCCTAAGTAAGGACTGAAACACCAGAAGAAAGCCAAAAAGTTTTGTTCTTTTCATCTGCTATTTTGGTAGCCTAGCTGTGGACTTGGTAAAACTGTCTTTATATTCTGTATATGAAAACTTCTCATGCTTATCAGACTCCTTAGAGGTTGATGATATTTAGTGGGCTGGCAGAGCAGAATACCCAAATTTCAGATAAGCCTTTGACAACATGTTCCCAACTCTTTTCTTGACTAAAAAGGTAAAAATAGGAAAACATTTTTTTTTTTTTCATTTGGTTTTCATATAGGCCCTTGACTAAGAGGCAGGTTTTGAAAGGTATCTTGCATATTGGAAAATCGTATTCCTGTGCAGTTTAATTACGTGCTTTCAATTTATTTTCTTCAACTCTTGAAAGGCAAGTGCATTATTGTATGTTGTTACATAATACGCAGCCATGTGGAAAAACAGCAGACACACCTTTGGCAAGAGCCTGCATAAGTCTCCAAGGTTTTCACCCATGTTTTCACAGATGTCGTCTTAGAACTTGTCTAATCCCCCACATCAAGGTTTTATAGATTATTTGCACTCATTGGGACTGGTGTAGTACAGAGCCAAGTATGCAAAGACTGCCAGCTGGCCAGAATATTTGATAAATGTGAGAACAAAAAAAATCCCACTCATAGCAGTGAAGTGATCTATTCCTGGAACACCAGCTGGATTGCTGTAATAAGCTATTAAACCAGTGTAGTAAAATGAAACCCAGATTCACTATGCAGATTATATAGCAGATCTATTTCCTTGTACAGCTTGGTTTCATTGCTTTAATTTTGGATTATTGGTCACCTGCAACAATTAGAAAGATATGCAATAGATTGACCTTTTCATTCACAAGTTCTGAACTAGAATGACCCAAATTAAAGTTGTTCAGAACTGTGCCCCTGGCACCCTTAAATATCTGCTCCCATTTCAAATGACTCAGACTCTGACAGACTTATTCTATTAAGAAACTATATCCCAGACCTGGAACTGAGATAAGTGGTTACAAAAGACCATCAGAGGAAAACAAAATCTCAAATACACACTAATGTAATGCAGCATCTCTTCTTGCAATAAAGGGGAATTTGAAAGTCTAAAAGCAGATGAGAATTGATCTTCATGGCCATGCATAATAGCATCATCCTGTGATCCTTGCCAAAAAAAATTAGAAGGAAATACTTCAATTGGAGGCTTTTCTCTCTGATAATTCAGTCTTTTCATTGTCACACAAATTATATTGGGACTGATATATGACAATAAACTAAACATTCAACCGTAGAGAGTATAATAATTAAATTTAGTAGAATGCTCCATTAAAGAACTGGCAAGGTTGAGATGTGTGTTTTGTTCTTGTTATCTTCCTTGCAGTTGACAAAAGAAGAAAACCACCAAAGAAGCCCTAGTCTTACTATCATACAAGAAAAACTGAGTGGCTTTTCTAGTTAGACTTACTACTTCTTCTCATAAAATAATATTGCAAAGGATATATTGGGAATCACAACTGAACATATCACCACCAGTAAAAGTATACTGACATCTGACCTGATAGCTCTTGCTTTTAGTTTTTCACACTGAGGACTTTGCTGTTTTGGTCCTCTGAGGACTGAGAAATTATAGGAGTGGCAAACAGAAGAATGCCATCTGGTCTGTTGGTTACTATGTCTGTCTAAACTCCAGATGAAATAGGGAGTGAACAGACATCTCAGAGTAGTAACAGAAAACAACAAACTACATCAGGCTGACAAAGTGCTACATTTCCAAATGAGAAATGAATTAACAAGGGTCAGCTGCAGATATATCTGTTCCAAGCTACTTAGCAATACATGCTTCTGTGTCTCAGATGACATAACCCATTTTAAGTTTAAGCTATGGTTACAGGTAATTAGTGTCACCAATGGGAAAAGCAAGTAGGATACAGGTGATTGCCTTACTACACCTGATTACCTGTCAGGGTATGGGGAATGAAAACAGGCTTGTGGCCAGCAGAATTTTCCTTTAAGGCTGGATATAGCTGGTGGTTATCTATCTGGTGCCTTTGCTTTGTAAGCCTTAAGGCTGTCATAGGCAATATTTCACATGTGACCCTTCATCTGACGACTGAGGCAATTTTTAGTAGAGTTCAGTGGATTTGAAAATGCTCAATATTTGCCAAAAAACAGCTGCTAAAAGTTGTAAGAACTAAAGAAAAACTCTCCAGCTTTCATCTCCCATGTGAGATTTTGGTGAGACTAATTAGAGATAAGACTAATGAAAATTGAATTTTGAGTCAAATTTCTCTACTTGACATTTCAAACATAGCACATATTAAAACAAGTACTATTGGATTTATTTACTCTGTTGTCTGGTTTCCCCAAAGAGTCATAAGGACACCTTTACTAACAGACACAGAAACTAGCCATAATTTTCACTGGGGCCAGCCACAGGTCCTCTTTGTTATAGCTCTACTACAGAGTTCATATAAGCCTTGCTAAGTCTTCTCAGTTGCAGTGGCAAGGAAAGAATTTATTTTTTTGTTAAGAAAATGCTTATTTTCTAGCTTGGTAAATTAAAGCCATTCATCTGTTATAGCTGCCTATAACATAAATCAAAAGCATTATTCATATGTATTAACCTGGGGGCCTTGCCAGCCAGAAGAAAGCACTTTGTAGAGATGGCATTTGTCCCCATAGAAGCCCTGACTCCAGTTGAAACAGGCTGTTTACCACAGGTTAACAAGATTTCAGTTTTTCTTGATGCAAAGAGGTTTGGGGTGGGGGGGAAGTTTGCTGAATCTACCTCATTATGAATTTCTGAAGAGAGGCAAATCTGGTCTTTGAGAAATACAAGGTACACTGTATGTTTCTTTGTGTTGCAAGACTTCAATTAAGTTGCCAGGCACTTCTTTTATTTCCAATTTTTTTCTGTTGTTGTTGAGGTGTTTGCTGCAATTTCAGTCACTGAATATATCTTCCTGCTCTGCCTTTCAGAACAGACAGCCTCTATTTTGTTGGTGCTTACAAATAATTGAATGTTTACAGATGGTTTTGAAAATAAGGTTTTGTAACTCACAAACAAAGTAAAAAGCAGGTTTTTACATCACCAGGGTAAGTGTGTATGTACATTAATAGTGATCACATATGTAAGACAAATGTTAATATATAGATTTTTTTTTTTTCTAGCTCCCTATCATTCCCACAGATAGTTTATTTTAAGTCCTGAGGTTATTAAATTAGGTTTTAGTAAAATTATAGAATGATTGAATGGTAGGGGTTGGAAGAGACCTCTGGAGATCATTTAGTATAACCCCCCTACCAACACAGGAACACCTAGGGCAGGCCACACAGGAACAGATCCAGGCGGGAACACTTACCTGTGCATAAAAAGATATGTAAAACATGAAAAAAACACATCATCAAGCCGAAAAAACAAATTTCTGGTGCCCTGGCTTATGATTATTGGCACCATTATGGCGGTGTGCACCCCAGTCAGTTGCCTGTCATGACACTCAGCAGATGTTAATGAGATGAACAAAGGTACTGATAAGTCATGCTCACACCTATGTTTAGAATTTACTGATAGCTACTATTGCTTGTTGATGTTTGGCATGGGTTTTGGTTTTGATCTGGCATGGCCTGAGCTAGCTCAGGTCCCAGAGCACTACTGCCATGGGTTAGCTCTGGGTTTACGCTAACAAGCTCTGCTTCTTAGGTGTGCTGGTTTTGACTAGAGGACAGTGACTTGTGGAAATAGTAGCTTGGGTTGATGCTAATTTGAGGATGTCTGCACTTCTGCCTTATATGCCGTGGGTAAAATTGAAAACTTGTGAAAACTTTGGGAGTAGATGTAACAGATGTAAAAGTCAGTAGGAAAATAGAGAGGCAATCATGCTGACCGAGGCTAATGACAGCAAAATCCACAAAGCTCAAATAATAATTTGTGGCACATATTGGAGCATGAAAAAAGAAGGCTCTTACAAATAGGCACAGGCATGTGATGCCCTCTAGCAACTTGCAAAGATTCAATCCAGATAATTGACTTAACCTAAAGGTTACCAATATGCAGATTAAATTCCGGTTTTGTCATTTTTCAAGGCTTATGAGTTTAAAACCCAAATTGGCCAGCATTACTTGGCATGTTTTAAAATCCTTGGCTGATTTAAGATCAGCCAGCAAATGCTGTTTTCCTTTCTTGGATGTGTCCCCTTCAGGGAAATCTCTCATTTTTCTGGATTTTGTTGTTTGTTTGAAACAGAGGTCCACAGAAAGTCTGTCTAAAGAGTCAGCGAATGTATTTCAGTGTACAAGTGTCTCAAAGTAATCTTATGTACTCATCAGACTGGCATCGATGTCTGGCAGTGGCTTATGGCACATATGGCAGTTCATTTTACAGCTTCTAGATTCCTACTGTGGGCAAATTGAAGGTGAATTAATTTTATGACACCATGTAACACAACCCCATTATTTCACAATTTTGTTTGAAGGTGTAGTGTAGAAGAGTAAGCCACCTTCATAATGAATCTTACAAACCGTCCCTTTTTATTGTTATAGCCATTCCTATACTACAAGGCAATAAGAAGAGAAAACCCTGCAAACCAATCGCTGTCTCTATTAACAATAGAAGGTAATTGCCCATGGATATTCTTATAAACCTGTGTTTGAATTCTGGACAGAAATCTGCAGAAAAGAAAATAGAAGCCAGCAAGAAAATGCCATACAACCCTTGAGACAGAAAGTGGTTGAATGACATCTGGGAATAAACACTTAAAATTTTACTCGGTTTGACCTATTTACTGTGCACTTCTACTATTATTTCAGTTGATTACAGCAATTATTCACTGAAAAACAGATTCATTAATGATATTCCATAAATAAAATCATGCTAAGCTTATTTTCTAATCACTGATCATTGTTTTGAGACTTGCAGGGTGGAGAGGAATACATTAAATATCAGTATGCTGTGTTTATCAGGCTATACTTATCATTTAAGCTTGATATCACATTATAAAATTAAATCACTCTCTGTTACAAGCCTAGAAAAGAACAAAAATTGGAAATACACAAACCAGTTCAGCAGGATGGAGACAAACAAATGTTTTCTGGCTCATGCCACTTAGCTGTTAAAATACTTAAGCCACAGGGCAGCACAAAGAGACTTAAAGAGGCTCAAAGTTGGACTATCCCTGAAAAGAACTGCCCGTGGCTTAATGGCTGAAAACAGCAGATCTGTGGTCTTCTCTAACACTATTACTGGCAGTAGCCCAATTAGAAAAGCATGAGATAACTTGTTGCCTGTCTGTTAATACAAGCACTTATACAGGGCACAACAAGTGCAAGTCTACGCTTTCTGACTGTGTAGTGGTTTTTTTTTACATTGCTGCTAGACCTGATGGTGGGCAAAGTTAATGCAGTTCGTTAAGAAATGGTGTATATGAATAGTTTCTGTAGAAAGGGAATTACCTGTCCTGAACATGGAAGAATTAAGTATGTAGACATTCTAAAAGCTCTTGCTCTTTTGGAGAATAGCATCCTTCTTATTTTTTCAAATGATGAAAATAAAATCTTGGCAAAATCATTCAACACTGTGTAGAGGACAGCTGAGATGCCTTTATGTTGTTACATTCGTAGGACTCATTTGACCAAAATCTGGGGTATTTCAGGCTATTTCAGGACAAAATAACATAGGAATGGCATCTTCATGAAACTTCTCAATTTCACAGGAAAATTCAAGCTACCAGCAACACTTGCAGCTGCAAATCCTCTGTAGCTGACATCATGAGTTAAAAGCTGACTCCCTAGGCTCCTTTCATTGAGTTGCACTGCTGTTGGCTTGAGTTTTCTTTTCAGTCATGTTTCCACTGTATTTTCAAACATCATTTCTCATATCCCAGCCAAAAAAAAAGCCCCACCTCTGCCTGGAGAGTATTTAAATTTATGAGCAATATTATACAAACATGTAGGGAGGTGGGGAGGAAAGGAAAGGAAAAGGAGCAGAAATATGTTTAAGAGAGTTAGAAAATGATGCTAAATGACAGACAGCAGTGAAGATCTGTCTCAGAGAGGCTCAATACAAGCCAGATGAGTTCTCTGTTTCCACAGAGCATCAGATGGAAGGAGCTGTTCCACACCAGCCCTGGTCCAAGTCTTCTCACTTGTAGGAGACAAATGAATTGAGGTGATACCAATGAAAGCTGCTTCACAGAATATTTTCCCTTGCATTATCATCTTCACTGTTTGGTAATTTATTGGTAATTCTGTCAAAGCAAAGGTATGTGAGTAGGCATGAAATGTAGTCTGCCCAGACTGTTTGTGCTATTTTCTTTCGTTACAAGGTTTCAATACGAAATTACCTTTACAGAAGCCTTTCTATTTCCCTTACCCCATTAGTTCATTGTTCAGGGTTACATTTAGAGACAGATGCCATGTTTTTGTGACAGTACGGATGAATGGGATGTTGCTCTATTGATTGAGAGTCCATCTAAAGAAGCACCATAACCAGTGATGGGCATTTAATCAATTGTTTAGACCCAAGATTCTGCTCACCAAAGAAAGTGGGAAAAGCCTCTCACCACAGCTTTTTGTTATTCCAAGATGAAATTACTCTGGTGATTAAGTGAAGCTGCTATTCAATTCTCTGCAGTTCACAGAACTAAAGTGAAGACAGGATTGGGTGAAGAAGGACTGATTTCAGAGCACAGTTTATACAGCTTGTATGTGATGGAGGAATATTTACTAAGAATTTAAGCAATGCTGTCTGTAGGTATGTGCATGCATAGTACTGTAGGTAGGCATTCTAGATTAGTATAGCCTTCACAAATGCATGTAGAAACTAAAAGTGTCAGTTGGGCTCAGTGTGTCTGAAGCATATGAGAGCCATAAGTATATGCTTTCTTTATCCATCAGCTTTGATACACAGTGTAGAGTGGAAGTGGCGGGATGAATGTGATGGCACATTGTGGGAGGGCTTTCTCAGACATTTTAATGATTGTGTGCATATCTCAAGGGACAAATTTTCACTTCATAAACCAAACAGTACTTATCCAGACCTCCAATAGGCTGTAGTTTAGAGAAATAACCAATAGACAGAGATTGTAAATGTTACCACTGGAATCACTCAGCTGATAACACAGATGATGGATTTTGAATTAATCAATGTTCAAAATGCAAAGAAAATTAAAAATCCAGTCTCAAGATAAATACTGATGCTGCTGAGTTTTTTTTTTTTTTAAAAAGGGAAATTACTTTTGCTTTCACTGCTAAAAATAAAACAGATGAACAAAGTTGTCTTCCCAGAATAGGGGATGCTGTCAGCCCTTAATCTTCTCTTTAAAGTGATTAAATAAAAGATAGTGTTTTTTCTCTAAGGTGCATTTCTCAGTTGCCTTCCTCCTCTGTAAAACTCCTTCACTGTTTTAACATCCTCTCTGAACACTGGATATCATGACTGGGTACAGCAATTCAGTAGTAATACCAGTGACAACTGTTGTGCATTATGTCAAATGTAGACTGGGTAACTGTGATGGAAATGATATGGACTTTAAAAATCTATAGAATCTGTATGATGTATGCTTGAAGAATACACCATATAAATTATAGAATATGTACTCTTTTCACTACTTTTTTTTTTCATTTATAACATCCAACAAACTCCTGTTGATAAATCCTTACGATGTCACCACTAGTAAATTCTGCATATGATGCATATGATGAGGGTTATGCTGCACAGGTGATCTCTTCTTTTAGCCAATTGCCATAGAGTATACATGGAAACAGAAATTACAGTACACACACACATGCACAAAGACAGCAGTGGGAAAGAGTGTCATTACTTATGTCATCTTGGTACTGAGATGGTAAACAGAAACCTGAAGTTGAGAAGCACATAAATGTTGTAAACTTTGTTAGGGGAAAAGGATCTGTGAAAAGTTCATGTAATCTCACATCAGCTATAATTTAATTTGAATGTTGAATTGCTTGACTGGATTCCAACACAGCCGTTATAGAATATCAAATGCAGCTGATTCTCTGAGAGTACAAAGCAAGACATTTATGTTTAACACACACTGAGAGCATTTAAATAACTTATGAAGTGTACCTATTAGTAATATTTTCAATTTATGTAAATCCTTTTAATTCTTTCCAGGTTTCTTTTTTAAATCTGTGAAAAAAAAAAAAAAAAATTGAAATAAGCTATTATAATGATCAAGGCAGAAAATTGATCAGTTCAAATTTGATATTTTTATCCTTAATTTTTTCTTGTGTATGTTTCTTCATGGAAACATAAAATTTCATACTAAGTGACCTTACTGATGTAGTTTCCTTTACTGGAGGGTAGATAAAATTCACAGATAATTTGCAAAGTAATTACTTACCTTTTGGGTTGCCTGTCAAAAGAGAGAAACTTTTTTCTTCCACCTGTGGTTTCATAGCATGTCTTATTCTATATTAACTTCATATAGGTGAAAAAGCATACAGGGCAACTGGCAAAGATTCCACTAGGAGATATTTACTAGCTTAAATAGGCTGCCAGCTTTCCACCCCATTTAGTAAATACCAGTACAACGTTCTACTCTTACTCAGAGAAAAATGGGAAGAACACAGAGTGAGAGATGAAAGCAGTAGATAGAAATGGAAACTTATTTCAGCAGGTATGACTCAGAAGTTTTAGTTAAGTGTATGTCATTTTTAGATAAATTAGAACATAATGCTTAAAAGAAGTTTTGTGATATTTGCTGCTATTCACCCTAGAGCAGCTTTGCAAGAATGAGTCACAGTCTACTTCTCCTTACGCAGTAAACAAAGTTATTTCCTGAAGATACACTGATTGGCCCTAGACACTAAAGTTTTTATGAAGAAAAGCTGGTGGAATTGGTATGATTTTGAGTTAGCAGTAGAACGCAGAAGGAAATCACCTAACTTGATTTTCAGATTGCTGATTTTCAGGATACTGCAACAAAGTAATTACTGACCTTTTGGGTTGCCTGTCAAAAGAGAGAAACTCTTTTATTCCACCTGTGGTTTCACAGTATTTCTTATTCTATATTAAATTCACAGAGGTGAAGTATGTACATATTTTCATATTCGAAACTGCAGGGAGAGAAACAAGCATGAAAAATATTATTATGAAGTGTTGTTGTTTTTCTCCACAAAACAGAACTTTTTAGCATTGTATGAGGTACAGACCAACAAGGATGACACCTAGAAAAGAATTCAGATAAACCAAATCCAGTGTAGATATTAGTGGATAAGTATGAACCCAGCAAGATTCTACTCAGAAAATTAACAATTTGTCAGATAGTGCAAAGTTCTAGGAAGTAAGAAACACTCTTTAATATACACTAGTCATGTCACAAAAGAGTGGTTTTTTTCAGACTAAAATGCTAAATACTTCATGAGCTAAACTCTGAACTCCAGTATCGCCTCATCAGCTAAATTGCATCCACTAGATACAGATAAATTTAATAAATATTTGAATTTGAATAATGATAGACAAATTCAAAATTATTTGTAAATCAGTGAAAGGAGACCAACCTCAGAGCCTACTCCCTTTGGAGCTAATGATACTAACTTCAACAAATACAGACTATAATACTCCCTTTGAAGAAAATAGAGACTGACTTATGGCAAGGCTTCCTTCTCAGAAAATAGTAAGCTGGATAATTTTTTTATCTGTGGGATATTTTAATACAATCCACAAATCTCATGTTTCTTCCCTCCCTCCCCCCTTGCTTCTGGGCATCTATACCTTCCTCTGTCCTTTTTTAATTTTTACCTTTTTTTCCCTCTATTTTTTTTAATCTCTAACCCACTCTGTTTCCTCATAATAATAATTAATTTTGCCTTCAGATAACTACACACACTGAACACAAAAACCCCCAAGATGACATTCCTAGGATGGACTGTATCATGGTATAAAACTTGTGGATTAATGGGCAATTTAAGCACCATTCTTCCCAAGTCATGTTTTCTTCTCCCCTTGCATTCTTTTCTAACCTGTGGAAATGTGATATTTCCCACATAATTTTGAGAAAAAAACCTTTGTCCTATCCAATTTTCTTTCTCTTCCTATCCTTAGAATGAATACTGGTAATTCATATTTTGTTATTTGTATGGTGACTTTACCTGGCCTAAAAATTTTTAGGTAGATCAGAGACATTTCGTATTCATAAAATGGAGGAATGCAGAGTAACCATTTCTCTTAGATCAGAAGACCCTTAAACCTTCTGCTTGTATCCATATCTTAAGTATTCCTTAGTAGCCATTGCAAATACTTATATTTTAGGATGTAAGGCAGCAAAGAGAATAGAAATTGAATGGGAAAAAAAAAATCTGGAAGAAAAAAATCCCATTGAAAAATTCATTTTATGTGATGTTAGAACAATAAGCATTGAAAAGGATGCAACAGGACACAGAGATATTGAGCATAAGATTCACACAAATCAGTAGAACACATTTGCCAATTTTGTTCTTTCTGGAGTAGGCAATTGATCTACACTGTAGCCACTTGACAGAGAAGCTGAACATTCATTTAGAAAAATGGATACTGTGGTGAATAGTGAGGAGTATCACAAATGGAAGAGAGAAAAATCAGTAAACGCAATCTGTTGATGCACTTAGTAAACAATGAATGGGCTTCAATGTGTGAACTTCTCATGCTAGGTGCAACTGTTTTCCAAGTTTCTAGTCAGAGAAGAGGAACTAGTACAGTTAATATTGACAAAAGGGAGTAAGTCACATTGTTTTAATCTAGGAAAAATGTAGCTTTGATGATTTTAAGAACTTTGTTCATGGTAGGAAATAAGGACATCAGGTTTAATTAAAGCACTTAATCCTTATATGAAATCTGATTGTATGAAGTATAGCACACATAACATATTTATCAACTTCAAGTCCCAGTGAGAACTGTGAAAAAATTCTCTTAAGTCAACATTCTGATGTACGGACCATAAGTGTTCTGGAGCAACTGTGATTAGAAAAACAATATAAGATCTGGCCAAAGTTTAAAGCCCACATGACGTTCTAGATTTTTGAGATAGAGACAATACATAAATAAAATGTCATGGCACAGCCTTGTAATTTTCTTGTTTCCTTCTTGACTCTGTTACTTTATTGATTGCTATAGTAATCCATAAATATATGGACTACTGTTTTAATAATGCAAAAGATTTACTTTGTAGCTAAGCCATTAATATACATCATCAGTTGATTTTCAAGAACATGAATAATAATACATCAACAATAGTGGGGTTTATAATCTTGTCATTCACAGTGAAACAATATTCAAAGAAACTTGACTTGCCAGAGACTCACCTGGTAATGATAAAGAGCTTTCAAGTCCCGAGTGTCTGTCAGTATAAAGAAATAACTGCTGCAGAAGATCGGGGGGTTGGGTGGGTGGGGAGCCCAGACATGCTTCTTTTAAGCAGCTGGATATATCCATGTTCAACTGTAATGCCTCATTGTAAGGCACAGGTAAACAAATGTGCTTCAAGGTATAAATTAATGAGCAAAGAACCATAAAGCAATTCCTTACTCATGGGCCATATTAACTACTTAGCTAGTTTTTTCTGAAGAGGTGTGTGTCTCAGTGTGCCCTTATACCATCAAGTGTTGGACAATCCAAGGGCACATGAAACAAAACATGGCAGAACACAAGCAGGATGCAATACTTCTCACTCTTAGAGAAACATGGTATTTCCTATAATTTTTTTTCAACGTTTGAAACTCATATTTCTTCTCTGCTAACTTCACAAAGGTGCTCTGAGATGCTCTACACAATAAGGAAAGCTGAAGCAGAACCACAGGACTGTTATTTCCTGTAGAAGTAAGTAATTGTGAGCAAAGATTAGATCGTGTTGCGTTCCCATGCACCTGCAAATCTAGAGAGCAACTGCATTAGATGTGTTACTTTTGCTAAGATATAACAGAGAGATAAAAACAAGCATTGGTGGCAGTGACTATATGTTAGAAATACAATCTAGAAAAGGCTGCTCCTAATACAGGTGCAAAATATGAGCTTTTTCAGAATGCCATTCACCAATTTCATATTATAAGATTTCACATGTTATTAGAAATACAAATTGGTTAAGAGTATTTTGGGATTTTAACTAATCAGAGAAAATTGATGGGGGGAGATGAAAAACTAACTTGTTTAAAAGGAAGATTAAGTTTTGATGAGATAGAGTAGTTCTAAAAAAAGCCTCTTACTGAGTTAGAACCCCCTTTCTTTATTTAACTTAAAATAGTTATTTAATTTAAAATAATTTTAATTTTACTTAAAACAGACACGTGCAAATGGGAAATTGAGAGAAGACATTGCATATTTTATATGAAGACATCTGCCCAAGGAGAACTCTCTACAATGTTTAAGAACAAGCACAATCCTAAAAGATGAGTGGTATGCTCCATTTCCTTCCTGGGGTACCTCTAGTCTTTTTCTCATCACATGACAAGAAGCAATAAAATTAATCTTTCTGTGTCCCTACAAATCAATCTGCAGTAATGAAAAGAGAATTAAACACATCAGCTCCACAAAATTTGTGGTGCTTTGCTCTGTGACAATGACATCATGATAGACACCATCTCATGAGGAACAAAGAAAGATTTCCATATGGGAACATACTGCTTCATTTGTTTCAGGGAAAGACATTACTTAAAGGCACAGTAAGCAAGGGGATTTTTCCACACTGCACGTGGTCAGGAGAGGGAAAGGGAAGAAATATAGGGGTTTTTTGCAGAAGCAGTTTATAATGATAATGACTTTCTAGAAGCCAATGTGACGATACTAAGGATGACTATTTAGGAAAGCTAGCACTATAAACCATGTTTTTAAAAATATAAAAACCTATGGCAGTCTACCTTTCTGTAGTCTTGAAATTGAAGGCAAAGGGAAATCTCAGGAACTGATGAACTGATGATGAAATAAATATCTTATAGAGGATTGGAAGACGTAGGAGAAAAGTGATGAAGCTATTTAAATTTTAAAATGTAGCCATGTTACTATAAATGTAATTTTTTTTTTTTTTTTTTTTTGCGATCATGGGAGAGGATAATCTTTTTCAAGGAAGCAACTTGCTCTGAGCTGAAAGCTTAAAAACAACAGCTTTGTTTTTCTGCCTTACCATGCAACCATCTTGCCACTTTAAGCAATATAAGATCTGAAACGGGCTTATAATATGTTAAAAGGAAAAAAAGGCAGAAAAAGAATTTCCCCTAGCAACAAAGATACAGCATTTAAAAGCTGTCATACCTGAAAACAGTGTGACAAAAACACGGGATGGTGAATCTCAAGTTATAACATAAAACTTTGTTTTATCTCCAGGTGTAACCAGTTCTCGAGCAGAAGGCAGTTGCTGAACTATCTACTGCTACATCTTCAATCTACCACCTCATTGCAGCAATGTGAGAGCTGCTCATGCTTGAAAATTCCTATGATATAGTACTAAGCATTTGTATCATTGTAACCAGGACAACACTATGGTTGCTACGAAAACCAAAAGAAAACAAAGAACCAAACACCAAACATAGAATCAACAGAACAGATCTGTTGCAAAACTGGAACCAAAAAGGGATGATGGACCATGTTGTACATATTCTCCAATTCATTGTTATTTATCCTTCAGTGTTACTCCCAGGACAAAGGAAAAATCAACAGAGAAAACCACTGCCAGCTACCCTCAATGTTGAATGTTTGATATGTGTCTTAGAAGTACCTGTATCATATAATTCATTGCCCTGGCTTTTTTTTTTTTTTTTTTTCAAATGGCATTGTTCTTTAATGCTAAAACTCCTAAATTCACAGCACAGTTTTGTGTCATTAAAGTCTTACACCAAGGAAAATAAGAGTATGAGAACATTACAGGAGATATTTCTTTGAGAGATCCTGCTCTCCCTTGGGTTCATCTCTATTAGTGTTTTTGGTCAGGTCAGATAGTCTTTGTGGAACTAAATCTGGTTGTCTCCACTAACCATACATCACTTCATGTTATGAAGTGGTCTCTGAGTCCTTTGAGATGAATTTGAATGGGAAGATGCACCCTGCTGACACTAGCAGGAGTTCGATCTATGGGACCAAATAAAACCAAATGTGAAATAAAATCTCCTGTTGTGCCCCCAGTATAGATGGTAAGTCCTTGGCAGCAATAGCTTTGCTCTGCAGATCTCTTCTCTCGGTATCCTCCACTTATTGATGTAACTAAATTCTAGACAACTTTGACACATTAGTAGCATTTCAGATAACACACTCTGTTACACGTGTTTCACTTATGTTACTTAACCGTAACAGCTAATAGAAAGTATTTTGCCAGAAGATTTTTTCTAATCAAAATCAGAACTATCAGACAGTCAGAAAATGTGTTGTAGTAAAATCCAGCATCAACCAGCTTCTAAAAAAATTTATCTGTCACCTCTCCCCTCTGTGGCCTGTGATAAAACAGCTGATGGGTGACTCCATCTAAATTACAGACTGAGTGAAGTGAAGCATATTATAATTAGTCATAAACTAGAGATAGGATGCCTAAAAAGCAGGACAACTGTCTGTGTGCTGCTGAAGGTGCAAACACAGGGTGCATTTTGAAAACAAAACAAAACTACCGTAACACAGAATGAGAGGGAGTTCTTATTTAGAAATAAAGATAGAATCATAGACTCATAAAATACATCAAGTTGGAAAGGACTCATATGGATCATCAAGTCCAACTCCCTGTTCCTCACAGGACTACCTAAAACTAAACCATACAGTGAAGGTCATTGTCCAGACATCCTTGAAGTCTGATAGGCTTGATGCCATGACTACTTCCTTGGGTAGCCTGTTCCAGTGACTGACCACTCTCTCAGTGAAGAACCTTTTCATAACATCCAGTATGAACTTCTCCTGATGCCTCTTCATTCCATTTCCTCATGTCCTATCACTGGTCACCAGAAAGAGGACATCAGCACCTTCCTCCTTGAAAAAGCTGTAGACTGCAGTGAGGTCACCCCCAGCTTTCTCCAGGCTGAAAAAAATTATCTCAGGTGTTCCTTGTAAGCCTTACCTTTGTGACTTTTCACCATCTTGGTCAACCTTCTTTGGACACATTCTAATAGTTTGATGTCATTATATTGAGGCATATAAGACCAGTGAAGTGTAGGGTGGGACAATCACCTCCCTCGAATGGCTAGTAATGCTGTGCTTGATGCACCCCAGGACATGGTTGGCCTTTTAGGCTGCCAGGGCACACTGTTGACTCAGTTCAACTTGCTGTGAACCCAACCCTCCATGGGGCTGCTCTCTGGCCTCTTATCCCCTAATTTATACAGATAAGCAGGATTGCCCTATTCCAGGTGGAGAATCGAGCACTTGCTCTTGTTAAATTAATACAGTTGGTGATTGCCCATCTCTCTAGTCTACCCAGATCTCTCTGTAAGTCCTCTCTACCCTCCAGGGGGTCCACAGCTCCTCCTAGTTTAGTATTGTCAGCAAACTTATTTGATGTACATTTGATTCCTGCATCCAGCTCATTTATAAAAACATTGAAGAGAGATGGCCCTAAAATTGCGCAGTGGTGTACCCCACTGGTGACTGCCTGCCAGTCTGATGTAATCATATGTACTATCAGACTTTGAGCCCAACCCACCAGCCTATTGCTCACCCCATGTATTATGGGCTTGTCTAGCTGTATTGCTGCTGCTATACAGTGCAGAGCCACAAAGATGGTTAAGGGAGTGGAGCATCTCCCTTATGATGAAAGGCTGAGGGAGCTGGGTCTCTTTAACTTGGAGAGAGGAGACTGAGGGGTGACCTCATTAATGTTTATAAATATGTAAAAGGCGAGTGTCAGGAGGATGGAGACAGGTTCTTCTCAGCGATGTCCAATGATAGGACAAGGGGCAATGGGTGCAAACAGGAGCATAGGAGATTCCAAAGAAATTTAAGGAAAAACTTTTTCACAGTGAAGGTGACAGAGCACTGGAACAGGCTGCCCACAGGGATTGTGGAGTCTCCTTCTCTGGAGACATTTAAAACCTGCCTGGACACATTCCAGTGTGACCTGGTCTGACAGGCAGGTTGGACAAGATGATCTTTTGAGGTCTTTCCAACCCTTAACATTCTGTGATTCTGTGACATTTTATCCAGAAGGATGTCAGACAGTGTTAAAAGCTTTGCTAAAATCCAAACCCATCCCATCTACTGGCTTCCCATGATCAACTAGATGGGTGACCTTGTCATAAAAGGAAATTAAGTTGGTTAAGTGGGACTTTCCTCTATTGAAACCATGCCGGTTGTGACCAATGACTGCATCATCTCTCTGGTGTTTTCAGTAACTCCCCAAATAACCTTCTCCATAATTTTACCAAGCACTGAAATGAGGCTGACAGGCCTGTAATTACCAGGATCTTCCTTCTTACACTTTTTGAAAACTGGGACGACATTTGCCAACTTCTAGTAAACCAGGACCTGTCCAAACTCCCAAGACTATTATAAAAATGATGCAGAACAATCCCTTGATGAATCTATGCGTCAGTAACTGCACCCTAGTAGTAAAAATATTGCAAAGGCATGGCATTGCTTGAGCTTTACCGTGATAGAGACAGTCACCAAATGGAAAACCCATGTTTTTTGAGAATCAACCAAAATAAGATATCAAAGCACAGAGACAATAGGCATCCAGATAAATATCAATTCTTTATTCTTTCTTGTAGAAATATTCTGCAACAGAATGATGACATTTGCCCTTTGTAGTCTCTGTTGAAACTATATAATTAAACTTCAACCTCACAGACTTTTATCTTAGAATGTCCTCTGTTCTTTTTAATTCTACAAATGATCCCAAGGCATAAAACCAAAGAGAATTTTGATCTTTTTCTTTTGAGAAACTGAAAGTTGAAAATGAAAATGGCTACTTCTTATGTGGGTTTCTGTTTTAATAGAAAGTATTTTCTATTATATGTTTGACAGTTTTGTTTTTTTTTTTTTTATTGGCTCTGTTGTAATGCGGATTTTTCATTAAATCTTAAGTTATTTACTCAGAAGGGAATGGCAATCTGGCTGCTGTCCAGTGATAGAGAAATAATATTTGGGCTACCAAATACCACAGAGATGCATCTGGTCTAAGAAAAAAGCAGAGAGGCTGGAAAAAAGAAAAATATCTGTCTCTTCACAAGACAGGGACATAAATGGAGGAGTTCCTGGCCTACACTGATGTGCATGACAGGTTATCACCACAGGTGGGTGGATTTCTTACAGAGCAATTCAGTTCACAATTCCAGATTTTTTAACAGTGCATAAAAAGAAAAAAAATCAAAATCAAAGACTAAGAACCATTTCAGTTTTCTGCTTATCTAGTGGGAGCACTTCAGGACATTTGGAAAGGAAATTCAAATAAAATAATTCTGTCTCTGTTAATGGTATGGGACCTCATACATCATCTGCAAAGTTTGAAAAGCTCTCAACTTCAAGGGAGCTTTGCTGAGCAACTGCTTAGGAATAGCATATTGTTCTGTCTCCTTTCTTGCACAAGTACACTTAGGGGTTTAGGAAAGGGACAGTGGATGTCTGTCAAAATACTTGCTCTTAGAGATCCTATTTAGACATTTACACATTTCATGATGTTCTTCAGCGCAGTGTGCAAGACATGGAAGGTGTCCTGTAATGTTAGGGTGATCAAAATAATTTTAAAATCCATTCAAAACTGAGTACTCTATGAAAATTATATCTGTGAAGTAACTTGTAATCAGCAGGAAAAATGCAGTATTGGAGCAGAGCAGAAAAGCACTATCACGTGGAGAAACTTCAAATATTTGTATTATGGGGAGTGCAACCTGCCCTTTACTGTAGGAGACTCATGGGTGAAAAAAAGCAGCATTTCACCCTTGCACCTTTTTTTTTTTTTTTTCCCTTGGAAAAATGGTGGGACAAAAATGTTGACTTATTTCATAGATGTAGAAGGTTTTTTACCTTGCAGCTAAACTGAATTCATGCTCACAAATCACTCTTCTTCAGAATTGGCCAAGAAGAAGATAAAAAAAAGTGATCATGTCCGTCTCCTTCTTCTGAGTTCAATCATGTGTTTTTCTTGCTTACAAGATAGAGTCTGTTTCCATTTCATATAGAGCCAGTGAACCTCATTCATTTATGCAAAAGTACACCTGTCCATGGATCTCATTATGATGTGGGAGAGTTGAGTCAAAGCGAGCCAGTGCTGATGTCTTGCCTTGAACTTGATGTTAATAGAATGAACATCCAGTTGCAGGTTTAGGGTATGAAGTATGAGGAAGATGTCAAAAGTGACTTTACAACTGTTTGCTCTGAAAGGAATCCACACAATGGTCAAGTCTAAACCTAGCTCACCAGTCTCTGTGGTCCAGCCTTTTCCAACCTTAGGATGCTAATAGCTTGTGGAGGTACTGAGAAGCTCCTTGTAAGAGCACCAAAGGATTTTATTTTTCAGTCAAATTCAAGAATCTTGCCTCTGTTCATTTTGACTTGAGGGTGATTCCATAAAATGGGAACTATTCTATTTTATTTAAATAATACCCCACATAATCTGGTAGAGTTCTTTTTTTTTTGTTTGGTTGTTTTTTGTTTTTTTTTTTTATTGTTCAAGAGTAATCAGTTGTCAGCTTCCTCTCCACTTTTTCCTTTACAGAACTAGATACATACATCATCTTTCAAAAGAAGCAGCATTGCCATGACATTTTAAAAATGTTGTTCTAGTGTATGTGCATATATTTTTAAAGGGACTACAATTTTGGAAATAAGATTGCTTAAACAATGTAAACAAAGCTTATTTCTTTATGCATGTTTTATACAGCAACTATGATGTGTCTAAAGGTTTTACTACATTTCACTATACCAGGTAGATCATGGAAGGGTAGTCTGTTTTCAACACTGACACTGTCTGGAGTTACTTTTCCCAGACACACAGAGGAGCACGGAACTTCAGTGCTGAAAAGTTGTCTTAAAATCTTGGTGTAGAACCATGGCACAGAGGGCAAACTCATAGCAAGGTTGGTGCATGGGAATAGTATCTTGAAACTCCAAGGAGAGGAATATGAAAGTCTCACATGCTGTGGGACAAAGTCTAAATGACTCGTTGAACACCAGTTTGTACCACAGAGGGATAACGGGGGGCAGCAGAGGCCCAATGAACAAACTGGAAAGAGCCATTTTTGTCCACTGACTGATGGCCCCCAAGCCACACACCAAGGACACTGGGGACACATGCAAGCCAGAGGAGCAGTGTCTTTGGTGGGACAGCTCTGGAAGGATCAGATGACTTTAAGACATAATTAACTTTCCTTCAGCTCAGGGATTGTGAAGTAATTCCTTTGCACTTGGCAGGCTGATGCACTATAGGCTTGAATTATGAACCAGTTCTCTGTGCAGAAAATGACACCACATTTTTAGGCAGTTGCCTTGCATCATGTGCTAAAATTCCACTCTACTAAATTCATAACTGAAGGATAGGACTGGAAATTGCTCTTTTCCTCCCACATGGTCCAGCGCAGTGCCTGACACACAATTTTGTTCTCTTAGTACCTGCAGAACAAAGCTGCTTAAAAAAGTAAAATGGTACCCCTCACTCAGAATCTACATACATATCTCACCATAAATGATGCAAATAAACCTATCTATCTGTTTACACCACCAGTATAGCTGAACTGGTAGGGCAATAGGGAATTAATAGAAGAATTTACCTGACAATGAAGACCCGCATGAAAAGGAACTCAACCATTAAATTGCTTGTGGAAGAGAACAGTAATGTTGATTGGAGCCCTACTGAAAATAAAGACCAAATGAGATGGAAGTAATAATTTCCAGGATTTATATAGAGCACCTTATACTCCATATTTTCTTGCATAACTAAACCAACTTAAAGAAAAAAAAGAATTACAAAAGGGAATAATGTGATAAAAGAAAAAAAAAAAAAAAAAAAAAGAGGGAAAAAGATATAAATGTCTCTGAGGAAGATAAAAGCAGGAATGACAGCAGCAAACCAAACAGCATTTCTCACAGCCCTTTCTACTTAAATACCTGACAGCTCAAATATATCACACCTTATCTCTGAACCTAAAATTTTTCCTTTCCTTTTTCATACGAATAAATCTTACTTTCTGCCATTTCATAAGGGAAGAAACTGAGGCAAAGGAGGAAAGCTAAATTGTCCAGTGTTGCCCACTTCTTTTGTTGAGAGCCTATAAGAAAGTGCAGACATCTTGACTGTCTGGAAAAGATGCTCAGATTATAATATCCTGCTCTGTGAGTGGAGAGAAACAAGTAAAGAAGAGGCAAAATCCTTCTGCACTGGCATACTCTTGTCTAGGAGGTGCTTTGGGACTGATGTGGTTATGTGGTTCAGGGCTGCTTACAGGATCCAGAGACTGTGCTTTCACTGCACTGCTTTCACAATCTGTTCCTGGCCTGAAGGAGGGTTGGCTGCATGTAAATGTGGTCGGAATAGCCAAACATCCTTGCATGGAAAGGGAAAAACAATACTGAAGCCACACAAAGAAGAGATTTGCAGCTCTTCCCCCACCTTTTCTCAGCATTCACAGTACAAAACCCTGGAAATAGGGAAAGACTTAGAAAGGAACTTTGTCTCCTCTGAATCTGACAAAATAAGATGACTTGGGACAAAGATAAAAGCAAAGCAGGTTTTGTCCCTTGTTTTTGAACATTTGAAAAATACAGTACTTAGTAAGGTTTTCAGAAAGTCAGGGTTTGCCTGGGGCTTTCATTAAAACATTGCTTGAGGGAAGGATGAACAAGACAAGTAATTAACACGTCTGCATGTTACTTTGGCTTGAGAGCAATGCTCCACGTAATAGATGTTTGACAGCATGAATTCAATCAGATATTCATAATGCAAGTATTGCCATTTGGCTGAAACAGGCTTATTTGATGGAGCTAGTTTAACTTACTAGGAGATTTGTTTGCAGATGGATTAACTAGAAAAAAAGTGCAGGGGGCTCAGTTGGTACTCTGTATGCGGGTAATTTATCACCCGTGACTATACACACACATATACACATACCTACATATTTTTCTGAATAATGCTACACAGAGATGTCAGAAAACCAACTCTGTGTACAGACTCTGGAGGTACTTGTAAAATATGCTTATGTGAAAGTTTGTTCTGTGACAGACTTTTCTGATATACGTGGTTACCACCTGATACATCATCTTGAGACAAAACATCTCAGGGGACATGGCTTGTCTTGAGCTCCCACTTGTCTAAGTACTGAAAAGTTTGAGACACTGTTGAGAAATGAGATCAAAGAGGAGGATTTGAATCTCTATTCACTAAATATATGTGAGAAAATAAAAGCTGTCAGGCTGAACCAAAATATCATGCGCCTTTTCCCTGAAGGTGTCCACTGGTATATGCTCCATTGGAAATGACAGGCATAAGCCTTCCAGCAGGTGATAGTTTAGAGACTTGGGACAAAGATTGTACCTCATGTGCAGCAGCACCTCAGTGACCCTGTCCATTCTGGATCTGACTAATCCCTTTTAAAACCCACTTACTTTATTGGTTTCTCAAATATTCTGCAGCAATGATTTCCACAGATTTTTCATTACACATTTTGAAAACACCGTGAAAACACAACTCATTTTTTTGTAACATAGCTGCCTAGTGACTCATAAGCTCTCCACTGGTTCTTGTTTTATGAATTCTGCAAGTTTCTCATTTTATAGACCCCTGTCGCTGTAAATTTCACTCCCAGTCATCTCTTTTGCAAGCTAAAGAGCTAATTTTGTTTAGTTTGTCCTTGTAGTGGAAGTTGCCACATTCTTCTGATCATGCCTGTTGTGCACATGTTATCCTCTGTAGCTCCAGGGCACTTCCCAGCAGTGAAACAGAACTGTACATGTACCATTCAGGATGTGGGAGCACCACACAGGTAGAGTATAATGTCATAACAATATTGCTATTATTTCTAACAAGTCCCAAAATCTGACTGGTCTTTTTATCACTGACCAGATGTCAGTGCCCTGAAGGTACCACCAGCTCTGACTATCTCTGTCCACCCCTTCAAGGGCTCCCCCTATTCTGACTCCATCCCAGGACCCCATGGGTCTCCCCCCACCTTCCTACAGGGAGCAGCCAACTCTCAGTGCTCTCTGTGAGCTGATTCTTTTGGAGACTGCCTACAATTACCCCAAGATATCTTTCCTGGATTAGTAGTAGCTAACTTAGTGACCGTGGTTACACTCAGAGTTGTTTCCCCTTCCCTCTATATTGCATGAATCTTAAGTAATTTGCCAGGTCTTATTTTTTTTTTTTCCCCAAGCCTTTTTGGTAAAATAATAAGCATTTGGCTTTTTTAGCAACCTAAGTCATCACAGCTTCACTGTTTCTCTTGCAGTTGCTCAGTCATTTGTAAACATAGACCAAATAATTTTGTACCAGCCACCAGGTCAGACATTTCACTGGTTTCTCCCTTTCCCAAGTCTTGTCTCAGTCTCTCCTCAGGGGCCCACTATTTTCCTTTCACAGCTGAAGAAAATAATGATTCACACCTTATTTTTTCTGTTCTCTGTGATCCAAGGAGTTTCACTGCTGGGAAGACAGTGAGATTGAAATCTCACATCCCAGCAAAGAAAGAGGTAGCATTTTTGTGCTCATGAGGAACACTGGTGTATGTAGTTTTGCTTTTTAGCAGTATTGTTATTTCCTCTATGTAATTTAATTTAAGTAATACATTAGATCAAATATATAGTTGGACATTGCTCATAATCTCAATTTAGATGTGCATTACAGAATTTAAGTAGCCAACAGAATTTGACAATGCTTGCAAAATTTCTTTAAAAGAATGAAATAGGTTTCAGCACTTATGTAATCAATAGTAACACGAAAAATATTACTTCTTTCTTATATTTTTGTGCATATGGCCTTTTTCAACTTTCATTGCAGCTGTGTGAAGATTATATAAATTCATATTCCCTGGTCTTTGACATGTTTTCCAATACTACCACAACTATTTTAGCAAAATTTTGTTTCAGATATTTCCTCTTCTGTGTATACTCCTTTCTGAAAGAAAGAAATTTATCAGGTATGTCCACTGTCCTGTGGAGCATGATAAGATTAGACTTGGTTAGACTTTTGCTTCTAAAGATGTTTCAATGTTTTACACATGACTTCTAAAGTTAACAAAAAGCCTAACAAACAAAACATATCACAAAACAATATATCCTACAAGGTTTTCTAGGAACAACAAATGTGTGAAGCATGATTGTGCAGACACTTGTGTGTGTGGACCCCTCCATGCTCCAGCTGCCCAGCACTTCTTGTTGGACTGGCAGCCCCTCAGAGTGAGGAAGAGCTCTTCTCTGGTTGCTGTCGCTTGAGAAGGGCCACAGCTTTGGGAATGTGTCCTCTGCCCAGCTGCAGACACACCACCTTGCTCTTAATTCATTTAAAATGATCAGTGGTTTAATATCACTGGATAGAAGAAGCAGACTGTCAGGCAGCCCAAGTGGCTAGAAAATGGCTTTTTTTGCTTTGGCAAACCCATTAGCCCTGGATCAACTGGGAGCACATGAGTTTTAGTTGAAATCAGTGGAAGTGAATTCCCTGTTTGTGCCCTTGTCCTGGGCGCTGAATTGTGTGGCAGTATCACCGTGGAGTATGCAGAGAAGCAGTTTCTCTTGGGATAAAACCAAATAGGAAGATGCACTCAAGGAGAGCATCCATTGCACTACCTGCTAAAGACATCTGCATTTGGATCACAGGTAACACTACAGCTGACCCGAAGTAAAAGTTCTCCAAGCCTGTACAGTGTTGACTTCAGGTCCTCAGCACCAAACCACCATCTGGCTTTCCTGGTGGGTTTTTGCTGGGCCACTTGCTACTGAACACAGCTACTGCATTTCAAACCACCCAGGGACTAAGCTCTGCCCAGATGCTGGTCCACTTAGCCTAGCATACAGGAAAAAAATAAGGCTAAAACTGCAACACTTTTCCTCTTAGTTGTGCCTTTAGGCAACAGAGAAAAATTACGTTAAGAAAGCCTGAAAACAGATGTTCTCCACCCCCTCATTCAATACCATTTATAGAGTCCTGTTTACTCCTAATAGCTCTGCTCATGCACGTCAGCTTGCTGTAAGCAATTAAATCATAAAATGTATTTTAAATTAAATTGAGCTATGACAATCATTCCTTTTGGTATCCAGTGCTAATCACCTCTTAGAGAATTTACACTGCCAGTGGATGGAAAATATGTGTGTAATTTTGATAACACTTTTGCTGACAAAGTCATTTAACTGATGGCAGTGAAATCTAAGATTGGAAGTGAACCACGCCAGAAATTCCGCCCCCTCCCCCCAAAGGCCACCTGCATTATTTATATGACCTATTAAACTGTGCAATTTTTAAAGAGTTTAGTTACATTTTCAGACTGGCCTATTTAAATCAAAATAGCATTTTTCTAACTCTGGATTATAAATGTCATATAAAATGTATTTTTATAATTTAAAATGAAAACTATGAATGGCAGTTACCTAAAGCCAGAGAAGGTAAACAGAGATAGAATAGGACTTAAAGGACTTGGTTCTGTCTTTTCTTGATGACTTCTGTGTTTGGCTTGGACGGTCTGTCTGGTTTAAGGGGTATACTACAGTACCTTTTTTAGCTCAACTTTTCCTGATGGGCTTTTAGGTGGTACAGTTTTGTCACATAATTTTATTAGACACTCATGTGAGAAGTGCTGCTCTGCATTGATACACAGTCCTCCTTACCTAACCCAAGTTTAATTTTACAGTTATTCAAAGTAGGGCACTCTGCAGAGGTCTCATTTGCAAGGACAGTTACTGAGTCCACAGTAATAAAATGTGAAAGCAAGTATTCAAATCCTGTCCTGAGCTTACACTGTCATTCCTTACCATATTTAAAATGTCTGTCTTCTATTCTCCTTAGAGCATATTTCTAGAGTTGCTTCAATTTGGGCTTCTGTTTTTCACCTATTTGCTCTTGCCATTTTTTTGTTCCGATGATGTCTCAGATATTCTTCCAATAGACACTTCAGCAATAAAAATTATTCTATGGGCAACAGGAGTAATATAATATTTTAGTTGCAACAGGTATAATAGCTTCATATTAGAGAGTCCTTTTTTGATGATGGTACTTACATGGCTGCTGTATAGAATTATTAAAATTTGTGGTGGCCATTTTCAAATGTGTTTCTCAAAACCAACTGCACCTAAATCTCATTGATACTATTCGCAGTCTGATTATTTTCTGTCACGATGGCTTTAATGTAGCCCAGAGGTGCTCAGCACTTTTGTAAAAAAAGCCCATGGGTAAAGATGGATTTAAGAATCTGTTGTAAGCGTCAGGGCCCTTCTGTTCCCTCATCAGTTATTTTATACATTATGAAGTTGAGTAAAAGGAAGGCCTTGAGATACAAGCATGATTCAGTGAATATTGCAGCCAAGCCCAATCTGTCAATCTATGCAAGAGAATGTTTCCAGTTTCATGGTTTAGATCATCAGTTATTTGTCACTGGAAAATTGATATGAAAAAGCAAGCAGAACATTTCCCAATTAAAGAGTATGGAACACAAAAAAAACAAAAAAAACCCCCAAACCAACTAACCAACCAAACAAAAATCCACAACACAACAAAACAAAAAAACCCCAACCAACCAACAACAACAAAAAACCAAACCAATTCAAAAAAACCAAACCCAAACCAAAAAAAAATAACCCCAAAACCCAAAGAAAAAACAATGATCCTCTTTCTTTCATTAACGGACAAATTTTTCTAAGGACACATGACCCTCTGAGATACAGTATGAGTTTTAAAGTGTTAAATCCAAATTACTTTATTTCAAAACTGAAATCAGCTATGTTGGTGCATGCCTTGCCTACCACTGAAATCCTGTTACAAGCTCACAGGTATCTGTGACTTGAGCACGTGGATGACAATGATTGCTATGTGGCTGGGTAAACTCAGCCCAGTAGTAGTAAACAACAAAGCAGAATCACAGTACTCATGGGTCACTACTGTAAAACTGAAACATAAAAGTATATGTTTTTTCAACCAGAGATATTTGTCCTCTACCTCTGAAAGTCTGGGGTTTTTGTATCTTACACCCTGTCCACATCCAGACTCATGACCAGGGGAGATTTGTAGATCTCCTGTATGGGTTATGATGCCTGTTTATGAACAAGAAAGTAACTGAAATCCAAATAATTTGTTGCCTTTGGCCTTCTGCTTCACAGTAAAAATCAAAACATGTGACATAGATGTCCAGGGATATTTTATATTTTATTTTCCATGTTCCATCAATTTTATGCATCATTGAGGCATTTATCCTACAGCTTAGCTGTACAGTACTCTGTCTTATCTTTCTAATGAGAATTGACTGTTAATGTCTTCTTTTCATTTCCTTACTCTTGTACTACTTTTGTTTCATAACAGAAATTATCTGTGACCTGGTGGTCATGAACTTTCCCTAATTTTTTGAAGAACTGTAAAAAAAGCCCAACAGCTTCCAGCAGTTAAAAAACCCACTAGTTTGTCTTCATACACTGTTTGGTTAGTGAGAACAGCATTATTTTTTTGCAAAATTCATGCAGCATAATAGCATGAATTCAGGATGGAAGACTATCTCTTAACTTTCTTGTCTTCTTGAGTTTAGACCTTTAACATAACTTTCTGTGGGTGTTTGCTTTTGTTGGGTTTATTCTGGTGTGCAGTAAACAGAGAAAGAGCAACTCATTGTATTATTGTAATTCATATAACTGAAAAAACTACGTTTTTCCCTGACTCAAAGGCAATGTAACTTGTTGTAAGAAATGGACAGCTGACATCTTTTCCTATCCTTCCTTAGCACTATATAAGTATTTTTAGGCACACAGATTCATTCATAGTGTAAATGAATTTGGATGACTGAGGCTGTGGCTGAGGACTTGAAAAATAGCATTACAATAATCTTCATTTTCAATAAAACTAGTCAGACAAGAGGATGATTACCATTTGCAAACAGTAATGCAGTGATCTAATTTTATGAAGGTAAGATGGACTAAACTATTTGAAAATTATCGTTATTGGCACTGCATATAGCTGTTCTTAATCTATATTTTGAATATATCTTCATTTAACCAGGATAAAAAAGCTGCCTAAAATGCCTTTTGACATAGAATATAACAAGATAGCAATCTCTGCAAAACTCATAATTCTCAGGGAAATTGTTAACCAATTATAAACATAACAAAAATATCAATGGCTATGATGTATTTTAAACACAATTATGATAATAAAGTATAATCAAATATGTGCAAGCAGTAGCAATTACTAGTGCATATCATTAAGCCATCTGCTAATTAATCCAAAGCAATAATATGGTTTATTTAATAAGTTCCAGCATTTCTCTTTGAAGATGTGTACAGAAAAATAAGTGGTTTACATCTGATGAAGCAGGAAATGATTCTGTGTGACTAGAGCTTTGCTGTAATAATCTGGAACTTCTCAGATATTTTTACTTAATTGTTGTCACTACCGCAATAATTTTATATATCACCAGGCTACTGAAAGCAAAACCTGCAGTGGGAGAAAAAGAATGTAGGAGCTGCCTTTGAGTAGAATACAGTACATAATAGCCAACAAATTGATCACAGAAGAGAAGAGGTCATCTCCAAAGTCTGAAATGAGAGGAGAAACTCCTATTGATTTCAGGGGGCTGCATATGGGATGGGAACACTCAGTACCAACAGATCTAAACTTGTTTAGTATTACTACAGAATTCAGTAGATTTATGTAACTGCTCCATCTGGCTAAATACCTTGTTGATAGTGTCTGGTATTTTAAGTATCTATCAAACATTTTTCCCTGTCATCCTAGAGTTTACTGCTACACATACAGAATGTGTTTTGCTTTTATCCTCTCATGTGAATATCTCTTGTAAGTTTCCGTATTTCCTCTGTTAAAAAAATCCATTCTGCCAAGTACAAAGGCGTATCCTGCAGTAATGAAATAAAATATTTAAAGTATATTATATAAATGTAGCATTCCCTAAAGATTTAAAAAACATCCTTCAAACTGCACATTAATACACCCAGTGCCAAGTCTTCTGACACATCTTCATTTTTTTCATAAAGATGTTGCAATTTAGTGCTTTATGAATTTTTGTAGTCCTTGAACTGCTACTTCTATAAATGATAATTTTGCAAGATTTGTTTCAAAAGGGCCAGCTTGTGCAAATCTTAGGGAGAAGGAGGATTAATTGATACTTCCAGCAACCAAGATAACAGTGCTTTTCTGGAGAAGGAAAGGGGGGGCTGTAAGAAGGCAGGGGGAGGAAGAGTCAGCTTCCATTTCTCTGGAAGGAAATACTGGAGAGTTTTATCACTTGGCAAGTCAAATGCAGAAAATATCATCGGATAAAAGGCCGTGATCTGATCCACCAAATCCTGTGAAACTCTACAGAAGAAAGTATGGTGCAAATAGAATGGTATCAGAATTAAAGCATTGTAAAAGTAGAAGCATTTCATATGGATTTAATCTGATAATAAGATTAAGTCAGCTAAAAAAAAAGAAAAGGAATAATTGAGATTTCTTAGCCCCTAATTTTTCAAATAAAGGAAAAACATGACCTTTCATTTCTTCTTCATTTGGACAAAAGAGCCAGAATAGTCAGGATTTCATGCTGAATTTAAAGGAAAGAGCATTTTGCAGTAGAAAAGGAGCTGATTTTACTTTCCTCATAGTGATGCATACTTCTGCTGCCTGAAAGGGCAGGTTGCAGAGTGGCCAGCTTGTTAGATGACACTGAGAGCTTCTGTGAAGTGTATCACTCCTAATCAATATACTATTTCAGCTGTTATTTTTAAATTGACTCAATTTGATCACAGGCATAAGGCTACCCTGATAATTGTAGGGCTGCCATGGTCACACCACAGTGGCCTGGTCTGTAGTATCAGGCTGTGAAGCAGAGGTAGGCTGAGCCAAGACCCCAATGACCATCTCACAGACCTTGCACAAAACAGGTAGGACTTTTGGATTTGTCTGCTCATCTTCCTCAGCAACCTGGCTGCCACAGCAATCTCCTTTCAACAGTTATCAGCCACTGAGGTTAGGCACGTGCAGGTCTCCTCTCAGTGCACAAGCCAAACAATCAGGATACTGGAGACACAGAATCATAGAATCATCTAGGTTGGGAAAGAACTTCAAGATTATCAAGTCCTAGCATTAACCTTACTCTCCATGTCCCCTGCTAAAGCATTGGTCAAACCAGCTCCTTGGTGGGTAGCAATCTGGAGAAAACTCCTAGTTGGGTTTGCAAGAGTAACCTCTCTGCACTTCCACTCATCTCCCTACACCCCACCTCATTCCTCACCAAGCAGTGACTTGCCTCCTGCAGCAGACAGAATAACTGCACAGCAGTGTGTCCAGAGGAGGACAACAACCCCATGCTAGATTTCCCTTTTTTCCCTCTTTGTGAGTGAATAGTGTCAATCTGCTTTATTTCTCTCATGTCTCACATGAGATTATGAAGTAAAATCACAAGTAGAACACACGCTGTTCATGCACGACTTACACTTAAACATCATTAATTGCTATTACTTAAACAAAATTTTCTGTCCAATCTTGAAGCATTCATAGTTATGTGAACCCATCTTTAAAACAAAAAGTAGGAGATAAGACAAATAGTTTAGAGATGTCAAATGAGCTTACCACAGAAGAGTAAAAGTAAGCTAGCAATTAAAGCAGGAAAAAACCTCAACTCTATGTAATTATAACAGCAAGAATTTCTCTTTGTTATTAAAAGAGGTCTAGCAATGATAAGAAAGAGATATCAACCATTTGATGTCTCAGCCAGAATAAATAATACCAATGAAAATATGATTTTACTGCTGTATGGGACTCAAAAAGACCTCAGCTTGCACATTTCCTAGGAAAATCAAACAGGACATTTTTAAACTGCAGGTTACTTGATTTAAAAAAAAAATGAATTGCCATTGGCATTTTATGCAAATGAAAAAATAAGAGTTTATTCAGTAAATAAAGCTAAGACAAATTACTAAATGCAGCTACAATAAGTTCATAGTTTCTCATGACAAAAATCTACAGACTCATGTAACTTAAATTATACATAAGAACTTTGGCAAGAATTTAATGCAATGGAAGGAATTTTTGAGGGGGGAGAGGTAAATGAAAACCTTTTGTGCCATGAGCTATTATTCAGACTTTAAAGCATACAAGCTTGACAATTTTTAAAGCCCAGTATATTATGCCTATCCAAGGATTCAACTCATCTAGGCCACTCACTGTTTTCTGTGTTGACATCTGTAATAACCAGCTCAGGCAAGTCAGATACAACACATCATCAGTCAGCCTCCAAAATAACTATATGGATAAATAAGTGTTTGGGTTTCTTGGTTCCCTAATAGATGTAGGCACATGTAGGAGTCTAATGTTTTGTCTTAGTTTTCCTCAGTAGTTCGAAAGAAATATCCTTCAAAACAGTGAAGGTACTTTTTGGGAGACGTTACTCGGTGGTACAGAGGAGCCAATGTTCAGATCTGGATTTAGAGGCTCAGACATTTGGGGCATATTTGGGGCTTGTGAGCAGGTTTTGCACATTCCAAAGGCAGAAGCCAACTAGAGAATCTGGGTTTAAATTTGGGCTGTGGAGACAAGCTCTGCTCAGAGGAGGAAGGGAACGGGCTCTCTCTGTAGATGATTACACTGATTAGGGTGATAGTAGTTATGAAAGAAACTTTCATACCTCCTTTCAACTTTCCTCTGTCCTCCTCTTTCCCCTGTTTCTCTTCCACTTTTAAAACATAAAAGTGGACAAATATATATTTTTTTATAAATTCTCAAGAGAGCCCAATATGCATGCAAACATGCTTATATGCAAATCAGTTATATTATAAACACTGTGCACTGTCTCCAAGACCTTATAAGAAATGAAGCATTTATGCCTCAGCAGGTATTACTCAGTTAAATATTCCAGTGCTTTTTGTACTGTGAGTGAAGTGAATTATGGAGAATTGTTGAGGGTGAGAAATGACCTTTAAGCCCATTAAGTAGAGGCTGATTGTTGCACATCCTTCCAGGATAGTAACTAATTGCTTCCAAAGCAACCCTAGCTCTTCTGCATTTTTTTTTTTTTATTAATCTTGTCATTTTATGAGTTACTTATCTTTTGATTAAAACTTTTGTTCCCTTTTTCAATTAACATTCATTTTTTTCATGTTCCATGTTTCTGCTTTAGTCCCATCATCTGTGCTATGATTAAAGATGATGCATTATCAACATTAACCTATCATATACATCATTTAACACTCAAGACAGTTCTCTTGCCTTTTATATATGTCTTTTACACCTCTTTTTCCTTTTTGCTAAATTCTACGAATACATGAATATTCAGTTTGGCTCCATTTCTCTCTAAAAAAACCCCACAAATAACAAATTTTAGTCTATCACTTTTTTCCTTTCAATGCTGCATTATCACCACTGGCAATGAAAAAAAGATAGGAACAGAAATTAGCTTTAAAAAGATTTTATGCTTGGTTGGAAAAAAGTCAGCATGCATTATATGATAGGCATTTTACTTCATTTTGAAAGTAATGGTTTGTTTCCTCATTTTTCCATGAATTTTTAACTCTCAAAAAAAATTAAAATAGGAATTCATGTCTTTCAAACTCAGTCAGCTCTATCTGCTTAGAGATATTTTGTAGCCCTCTGGTGTAACACCAGGTGGAGGAGGCACAAAGTATTTTGGGTGAGCTGAAGGAGGAAGGGAGAATGTAAACTGTGAGTAACTGGTAAGCTGTGATGGTGCCATGAAGCGCCTTTCAGGACCCACTAGAGGAAGGGCAAGTCCAAGTTCATTTATCAACGCTGATGGAAATAATTGTGCCAGCACCAGCCTGATCCACCAACATTTGTGTGGAAGGAAGGCGCAGGCTTTTTCTCCTTTCTTGCATGCTGAAACGTGACTCGCACAAGAATCCCTCTCCTACATTGAGTATTACCATATTCTGCCTGTATCCACAAAAAAACCTGTGGGTGCTATTTGAGCAGAAAAGCATTGCTTAGCATAAATGAATTTATAATTCCTCCTTGCCTGTGCTTGGTGAAACATGACAGGAGATGGTTCTGAAACAGCTTATAAAAGCTAATTCAGAAAGAGTCACCAGCCTAGCACACTATTAACAGAATTTCAGGTATGAAAACAGTGGAAAAAACCAAATGAATAAATATTTAAAGATGTCTAAATGAAGAGGAAGAAGTATACTCCATGGGCCTTTAAAAAGCATAAATACCTACAATCTGCCCTGCAGAGAAAAAAGCATTTCCAAAACCACTTGTCATTAGAGCTGCAGGTTCTGCAAATGTCTGGAAATACTTTAAATTTTATCTGGACTCATAAATTTTTATGCTTTTTCACTGGGAACCATTTAATCTGATTTTAGATCTCCTGGTCAGATCCTTGATTTAGAAATACTAGTATATGGAAAAGAGAACTTCTAGATGTCATTACAAGCCACTGCATTTGCACACTTTGCAACTGGGAATTCCATACTGCTGTGATGAGCAGGTCTTGGAAACTCCTGAATTCTGTAGGAGATTACTTCTTTTCATGCATACACAGTGAGGCAAGTATGAAAGATGCCCTCCTAGACTTGCTGTTTGTGAATAGAGAAGGACTTATGCAGGATGTGATGGTAGGTGGCTGTCTTGGTCATGAAATGGTTGATTTTAAAATTTTCAATGCTACCTTGGTTTTCAAGAGAGCAAACTTGAAACTATTCAGGGAGCTATTCAGCAGAGTACCCTGGGAATCTGCTACTGAGGGCTCAGGAGTCCACAAGTGTTGGTCAGTTTTTAGAAACTACCTTTTAGAAGCACTGGAGCAATTTCACTGTGTCATAAGTCAAACAAACAGGGCAGAAGACCAGCTTAGCTGAACAGGGAACTCCTCGTGGAGCTCAAGAGGAAAAAATAATTGTATGATCTCTGGAAACAAGTTCAGGCTTCACAGGAAGGTTACAGAGCTGTGGTTTGTTGTATTCAGGGAGAAGACATGAAAAACCAAAGCTCAATTACAGTTGAAAGTGGCCAGTGTTGTGTCAAATACCAAGGAGGGCTTTTTTGAGTATGTTAGTAGCAGGAGGAGAAAACATTGGACAGATCCTTGTTGAAGATAGTCACAGCGATGAAGAAAAGGCAGAGACATTTGATGGTTTTTTTCCTCAGTCTTTAATGATACATGTTGGACTGCCTGGTCCTGTGAGTAAAGGAGGACCATGAGCGTGGGAACAGTGACTTTCCATTTGTGGACACTGACATTGTAAGGTACCAGCTGTATCAGCTGAATGTTCACAAGTTCATGGGGCCTGATGGGATTCATCCTAGAGTTCTGAAGGAGCTAATGGATGGTATGGCAGGACACCTCTCAATCATCTGCCAAAGGTCTTGGGAGCCTGAGGAGGTCCCTGATGACTGGCAGCTAGACAATGTTATTCCAATCTACAAAAAGGGTGTGAGGGAAAACCCAGGGAACTACAGACCTGTTAGTCTAACCTCAGTTCCTAAAAAGATTATGGAGAAGATTATACTGGGTACTACTGAAAGGCACTTAGAGAAAAATGCAATCAGGCAGGGTCAACATGGGTTCACAAAGGGAAAGCCTTGTTTAACTGGATTTTATTAAAGCTTTTGAAACTGTCCCTCACAGCATCTTTCTGGACAAATTGTCCAGTTGTGGGATGAGAAGGTTCATGGTGTGCTCGGTGAAAAACTGGCTGAAGGGCAGAGCTCAAAGGTTGTTTGGTGATGATACCAAACTGGGAGGTGCTGTTGACTCTCTTGAGGAACAAGAGGCCTTGCACGGAGATCTAGATAGATTGGAGCATTGGGCAGTGATTAATGGGATTCTGCACTGAGTATGGAGTAACACAAGTATAAATTGGGAAAGGAGTGGCTGGAGAGAAGCCCTGTAAAAAGGGATCTGGGGGTGCTGGTCAACAGCAGGCTCCGTAGGAGTCAGCAGTGTGTCCTGGTGCCAGGAAGGCAAACCACATCCTGGGGTGCATCCAACACAGCATAACCAGACGCTGAAAGGAGGTGATTATCCTGCTGTATTCAGCATTGGTGCAGCCTCACCTTGAGTACTGGGTGCAGATCTGGGCCCCACAATTTAAGAACGATATTCAGGCACTCAAATATGTCCAGAGGAGGGCAATAAAGCTGGTCAAATGGCTGGAAGGAATGACCTGTGAGGAGCAGCTGAGAACTTGAGGCTTGTCTAGTTTGTAGAGAAGGAGGCTGAGGGGTGACCTCACTGCTCTCTACAGTTTCCTGAGGAGGGGAAGTGGAGAGGGAGGTGCTGATCTCTTCTCCCTGGTATCCTGTGATATGACATATACGAATGTTTCAAAGATGCACCAGGGGAGGTTTGGACTGGATATTAGGAAGCATTTCTTTACCAAGAGGATGGTCAAACCCTGGAACAGTGTTCCTGGAGAGGTGGTTTATGCCTGAAGGCCTGTCAGTGCTTAAGAGGCATTTGGACAATCCCCTTAATAACATGATTTAACTCTTGGTCAGCTCTGAATTGTTCAGGAAGTTGGACTAGATGATCAGTGTAGGTCCTTTCCAACTGAAATAGTCCTATTCTACTCTAACCTAGTCTAGTCTAGTCTCCCAGAAAGACCATACCAAACTCTAAAGAGACATTAGTTAAAAAACATCACTTCTGACTGAGGAAATATTTCTACTGAAGCATTTGCTATTCAGTCTGAAGAAACTTTCATCTGCTTTGCTCTCAAATGCTCTTCTGGGACATTATGAGTTAAATCAGGACTGTGAGTCCAGTGTTTGTTTTGTTCCGGAACAGCAGTTCTTACATTATGGTCTACCCTTTGCAATTGGACTCACTCTAATTTCAATCTTTATTTTTGTCAGTTCAAACTAAGTGTTTACCAGGGACATGGTTTGGTAACTATTAAGGTTTGTAAGAAGCTTTTATTAACTTAATTATTAAACTTTTATAAGAAGCTAAATTTGATAAAGTGTCTTTGGTTAAATTTTGGTTTTGGGACAATATTCTGTCTTATTTAGCTTTGTTACTAGGTATTTTAAGCAAGGACACATAATTCTTCAAAAGCAAGCGAGCAAGCCTTGCAGTTTCCTGGGGCATCTAGCTGCCATATCTCGCTTCTCACTAAAACAATATTTCATCATAAAAAATAGAGTAATATCCTACCAAACCAACTTTCAATTAGTCAAAAAGAGGATCACATTTCCTCACAGAAGTGAGAATAGTGCAGACAGTTTTCTTCTACAGCATCTGCCATTATTCCTCCTTATGTCTTTATGATATTTTCTAGATATATGTTTGACCATAGTAGGTGTGAGTGCTTAAAAAGCATGATTCATATTAAAATGATATTCCTTGTATGACGTCCAGCAATAACATAAGACTGAGATGAGAATGAAAATAATCACCTAAAAAATGCTGCAGAGGGGTGTAAAAGGAAGTATTTACCACCATGCAGGGAACTTCAGCAAGATTAAAATAAGTTAAAAATGGCTCAGAAGCCCTCCTGTGAATTCTGTTTTTATCAAATGCCACTTCTCGAGGTACAACATTGAGGGCATATTTCAGTCTCTCTAAGCATACCTTTTCTATTTGACAATATTAAATTCCACACGACGGCCTTTTCTTACCTCCTCATTAAATTGTTTTGTAATACATTCGTGTCTTCCAAGTATCGACTTTAAAAATCCTCCTGCTTTTGTCATCTGTAAGATTTGATGCACTCCATAGCAAATCAATTTCTAAATCACTAATATAAATGTTAAATAGAAAATAGCTCCAGGCAACCCCGTCTGTCATATTCTGCCAGGAGGATTCTTTATCATTTATTATGATCCTTCAGGGGCCTGCTTACTACCCATTAGTAATCCATTTTCCCTGACCAGTCTTCATATCTCCCTCATAATTTTTCTTGCTAGTTTCTTATGATCTATGTTTGGGAAAGTGCTGCTAATATATATGCGAATCCACTTCACACTGTTAACCTGTTAACCATATCAGATAAAGTTCATATTAATCTCTATGATGTTTCCTGTTCCATGTGGACACCAGCTAACAACTCTTTGCCTTCAAATACTTCACTATATTCTGTAAGCATTCAGACAATATTGAAAGTTGACAACACCTGCTTTCTTAGCCTTTGTCAAAACGTCTGGGTTGGTCCTCTAGATTTTGGTGACAGCATGGTTTCTTGTTACTCAATATGGAAGATCAGAGACTACTACCAGGCAGCTCAAGTAATTCCTTCTCTAAATCAAAGTGATTTCACCTTCTATGTTTCTCAGCTGCATCAAACTTTCTAACTTGTGCTTTCTACAGGTGCTCCTTATACCATCATGTTCCAGGAAACAATAAGAATCAGCTAAGTGTTCTATTTCTCTCAACAACCGCAGAGATCAGGCATATGAAGTAGGCGTTTAATTATCCTGCCATTATCCCATCACTACAAAATGATTGCTTTATCATTTTAGCGGGAAAGTATAGTCCTCACCTCTTACAAATACTCATTACTCTTATTTCTCCTGCCAGCTATGTTGGCTTTCAGTATCTTCAAAAGCACTGTATAGAGGGTGAAAAAAATATCCATATCAACTGCTTTGGGATGTTCAGGAACTCAAGATCCAGTTCTAAAACAACATAGAGTATTTTACTTGTATTACTGAAGCAACGACCAACACTCCCTAGCTAAGCGAAAGAGATATTTGCACAGGTATGGAAGTATTTGGTGGGTTTGGGTAATGGAAGTGGGAGGTAGGCTGGAACAGGTTGGTCCTACAGTATGAGCTAAGGCGGGTTTCCTGCTGGGACAGGTAAGCACCAGTCAGCTGCACTGTGACAAGTGTAACATGTCCAGAAAGCCTGGGGTACAACGCTGCACTAGCTCAAGGGAGGAGGAGTGAGAGACTATGTACAGGGGCAAGAATGGGATATCTTTTCATGGAATGAAGAAAAGATTTATCTTCTCCTTCAAGCCCATGAGAGATTTTCTTCAGATTATGATAGCTCAGGACTCAAGGGACAATTAAGCAGCAGACTGACTCTTGGGGTGATATGGCCCTGGAACAGGGAAGGGAATAGCTAAATGCACAACTCCTCCCTGTTCAAAGCCAATAAGGATGCAAAGATTTTTCTGCAGTGAGTAAATGTGTGTACAATTATCTCCACTTCCTCTTCCTACATATAGTTATAGCACCTCTTTCTGGTACTATAACATATGCTTATTTGAAGTATAGTACAGCTGTTATTTTAAGAAGAAAAGCTGTTTAACTGGGTAATTAAACAGAATATTGTTTCTACCACTTATAGAAGTTTTTTAATATTTGATGGAAATGAAGGCAAGTCACAGTATGAGTAATCTCTAGCCAAAGTGGTGCATACTGACTCCTTAGTAAGAAAAGCTGGATGATTTTTTAAGAACTTATTGAAATCTCAGGAGTTAACCATATTGTGCAGTAAGGCTGGGAATTTTGGCAGAAGCTATGCTTGGCTAAGCAGTCCGCTTCCTATTGAACTAAAACACAAAAAAAATCAACTATATAAGAGGTAGAAATAACATTAAAAAAAGGATTTAAAAAGCATTGCCTGGGTACTTTGGAATGAAATCAGGATGGCCAGAGCCTACCAGGAGCTAAGATGGGTGAGGGACTTTAGCACAACAATAAGGTACTTTACAGCAATAATATCTGCAAAAGGAAACTCAGGAAAAAATAGGGATTCACTGACGGCTAGAGGGGGAAACCATGACCTATGTGTAAAATATTAAAGAATTGAATGCCTACTTACGTTGGTAAGAAAATCCTCATCCCAGACCTTTGTGTTTACCAGCACTGTCTGAGAAGGGGAAGTGCAGAAACCACTGGGGGAACAACAGGTTAGAGACTCCTTAGAGAAGCTGAACTCATTCTGATCCATAGAGATAAAGGGATTCGCATAAGGATGCTGGCAGAGCTTGTGGATGTGACGGTGATTTTATTATCATCATCTGTGAAAACCAGTGGCAAAGAGGGCAGATGTCTGTGGAAAAAAAGCTAACGCTATGCTTGTTTTCAAAAAAGGCAAGGTGGAAGACCCAGTGAGCTGTAGGTCAGTTGGCCTCATTTCAGTCCCTGGAAAACTCATGGAGCACATTCTCTTGAAATCTATTTCCAAGGATGTGAAGGACAAGAAAGTAATTAGGAATAGTCAACACAGATATACCAAGGACAAATCTTGTTTAACCAACCTGATGGCCTTCTATAAAAAGTAATTGGTAATGTGGATAAGGAGAGAGCAGTGATTTTAATAAACATTGATTTCAATGAGTCTTTTAACGCTGTATCTCACAGTATTCTCTTTTGTAAGCTCAGGAGGTGTGAACAGGACAAATGGGCTGCTACAAACCTGTCTGGGCTTGTGGGCATGAAAGATAGTGATCAGTGGCTTGATGTCTGGCTGGCAGAGGATCATGAGAAGAGTAGTCTTGTACTCTGTACAAAAACACCGAGGTCCACATTTTTCATTGTCCTCATCAGTGGCCTGGATGGTGACACACAAAGCATCCTCAGCAAATTAACAGATTAGGGACAGTGACTGACACAATGAATGGCAGTTTCATCCAGAAAACCCTTGGGAAAATTGAGAACTGGGCCAACAGACACCTCATGAAGTTTACTAAGAAGTTCAAAGGTCTTCACCTAGGATGGGAGGAGACATGAGGGGCTGGCCAGTAGCCCTGCCAAAAAGGACCCAAAACACCCTGCTGAAAAGGTCATCAGAGTGGACTCCTGAGTGAATATGAGCCAAGAACATGCACTTATCACAGATTAAGGAAACTGTGTAATGAGTTTCATTAGGGGGATCATGCAGGCTGAAGATCTTCAGCAGGCTGAAGAAAATTAGTATCCCCCTTTACTTAGTTATGGTGAAGCCATCTCTACAATACTGGGTTCAGTTTTGGTTGTCTTATTTCAAAAGACATGGTGAGGAAACTGGACAATGTTCAGCAGTGGGTTGTCAAGATCTTCAGGGACCTAGGACATGTGACTTGGACAGTTTGAGGGAATTTGGTTTATTATGTTTGCTGAATAGGAGGCTAAGGGACATTCTAATTGCAGCCTACAAAACGTGGAGAGTAGTCAACAAAGATAGTGGAATAGATGTATTTTTGGTAGTACAAGATAGTATAGAGAGAGTCTGTTATCACAGATTGTGGCTTGGTAGGTTTGGCCTGAATATTAGGAAAACCTGCTTGACCGGGAGGATGGAGCAACACTGGAACGGGGGCCTGTTTTCTTCCTTGGAGATTTTCAAGATTTGACTTGACATTTTGGGAATAACAACTGGTTTGAGCAGGAGGTTGGGCTAGGAGACTTTTAGAGATCCCTTTCAATCAACAATTCCATGAAGAAAATTGCTTATGGCTATGACTTTTGTGTATGTATATTACAGGTAACTGCAACATAATGGCAACAGTGATCTCTGGATTAGGCAGATGTTTAACTTCTACTCTTTCTCTCTCCTCATGTTACATAGTAGTTTAGGGGGTCTGAAAATCCGAAGAGATCATGGCACATGGGTCTTGGGTCTTGAACAGCCCCATATTAAGAGAAACAGGTTAGAAGTCTTGGCTTCATACAAGCAAATGTCAAAACTCACTTAGAAATATTTTTTTTTAAATAGACGTATGCAAATAAATCTAACATAAAATGGAGGAACTAAAAGCTGACAAGACATGGAAAGACAGACTCCCTATTAGCACGAGGAAGAAGATA
>JAAGNO010011872.1:181199-191220 GCA_033439905.1 Ceryle rudis
TCTAACATAAAATGGAGGAACTAAAAGCTGACAAGACATGGAAAGACAGACTCCCTATTAGCACGAGGAAGAAGATAGCTTCAAATATTGTCTGCATTTGTCAGAATATGAAGGAAAGATACAGAGTATTTGCCCCATGTAACAGTTGTAGGAAGGTCTTGGTCATCTGTATAGTATGTGAAGGAAAAATGACAGACAGTAGACAGAAACTTTCTCTTGGAAGATAATGATTTATCTTGAGGTGTTCACGCTTACATTGTTACTGCTGCTGATGACAATAACGTTCTGTGGATGCAAAGCTGTTGGTGTTGAGGGAACTGCAGTCGATGCAGCATGTTGCAACACCTTTCCAGAGTGACTAGAGTTTGCATATCTCATGGCAATTTACCTGTCCTCTGCACCCCTCCATAGAGTAGATTAAATTTTTTTTGTTTGTTCTGAATGTGGTCAGTGCTTCGAGTGAGCAGGTGTCCAAATGCACATCTCCAATGCATGTGGAGGAAATTGAGATGATTTCTAAACACACTATACAACAGTTACCAACCAAACTAGATGAGAATAAGGAAAATTATCTCATGTGGAGATATGTGATATGGCAGATAGATTAATTCAATTTTCTAAACTCCCTCAAGAACTGATAGATTATGCTGTGGTTTAGACCCACAACATAGCCCCTGAATGTCCACAATTCCAGTGGAGAGCTTTGAGACTGGGTAACCAAGGACAGACCTCTGATAAGGCTTCAGCCTGAGTTCAGGATTTCCGGTAAGCAAACTACCAGGTATTTTCAAGCTGGCCAATATATTAAACACTGAGTTATTCTGAAAATGACTATGGATGAAATAATCAATAGTGAATGCAAGATGAGGACCCCATCAGATGAAGAAGTACCATTCACCAGTGATCAAATCTCACTGCAGTTGCATTCAAATTGCATAACTCAACACAAGGCATACTGTTGTGAGGAGGAAATCACTGGGAGCTTGTCAGGCTTCAATTGGTTTCAAACATTCTCCTGGGAAGGACAGGTTGCTATAATCCTGAATTTATAACATTGCAATCAACAATAGTGTGACAACTATTGTTGTAACATCACCTCTGGGGAGAAAAAATGTAAACATATCTCAATCATGCTGTTTAAATTTAAAAGGAGAGTAAGGATATGAAATACAGAAATATATCTCTGACTATGGCATAATGGGTGATTGATGAGTAATATTAGTCTAAGGCTCAAATTCAGATGAAGAAAAAAAACTTTTAAAAGTGATACTGTAATAGGTGAATGACTAGGTCTTAAATCAAGTGCTTGTTATTTATAGGGAGATTGACCATTCTAGCCTTGGCAATCACATTTGCTTTCTTTGTGGGACTGTCAGAAAGGAGAGCAGAAGAAAATTAGAAGTTGCACTTCAAGTTTCTGGTCTGCCTTCACTGTCATTCCACAGAATGATTTCCAAAGCAGTTGCCAAACTCAGAAGGAAACTGAAGATATGTGGAGTTCAAATTATTTTAAGACCACAAGCCGCAAGTGTAGTTACATCAGTATAATGCACACCAGTAATAGTGTTGGCTAATAATCCACTTTCTATGTAAGGATTTTCCCCGTTTAAGATTTGTTTTGGACCCAATGAAAAATGGAGCTGTGTTGCCTCCTACTGGCTTTATTTGTATCTCTTAGTCTTATCTGCCGTGCCTCAGGAAAGTTGCCCTGAGAACTTGGAAATACTAGTGCTGATGTAATGAAGGTAAAGGCTGCCTCTGATTAGATCTCTGATATGAAGACTAGGAGGTATTTAAATTTAAAAGAAACTGAAAGAGATAAAAGTGGTGACTCACAAATACATGTCCAACAGGATCCATGCGTGCATTTTAGCTTACAATTCTGCTTACTGAATGGATAAGGATGTTTTTTGACAAGTTACTTCATTTGATGTTATAACAAAAGAGAATATGTTTTTTACACTGATATTACTCTAACACCCAAAAAAGTCTTTTGATTCCAATATTGATCTGATTCAAAACTAAAAAAAGCACGATCACAAGAATAATTCCTTTTTCTGGTACTACCTCTTTTCCACAGGCTGTAAATTGTACCAGACATATTTTTAAATTGCTCTTGGGATGAAGAGCCTGATAAGTCACTATGTTTGCTGTAAGAATTTATGTTTCAATACTACCACATAAAACTGTCCTTCTCATGCAATCTAGAGAGGAGAATAAAATCAATATGTTCAAAATATTTAACAAAATATATCTCTTATTATTTAGGAAAAAAAAAAAATCTGTGTTGCTTCTCTTGTTAAAATTATAGCTTTTAATAAAAGGATTGATCAAATAATTGCAACAGATCTGCCACGTACTGGATATTGTTGGAGCTTCCCTTTTGGCCACCGTGTTAGGTAGGATCATCCCTGAATAGGTATTGCACAATTTTTCAGAGTTTTCTAGGCACAGTTGCTGATTTGAGATTACTAGGCATATTCTTGGACTGTGCATTGTCAGCCCAGCAGTGATACACCAGTCAGTTCTGTAATTTAAACACACTCTCTTCAAAGGTCTAACTGTTCCTCCCATTTCAAATTCTCTCCTCAAAGACAATTTTCATTCAGATACTTAACACAGTTCAGCACACAATCATTACATTTAACCTTGTACTATTTGTCCCTGAGGAAAACACAAGAAAGCCATTGTGGACAATACTAGATTTGAATTTATATAAATGTGTAGCATGAAGTAGAAACTATATAGCAACCATATAGATAGGTTTAAGTCTATTCAAACCATTGTAAGCTTGACAAGCAGAATTTCTATGTAATATTTTTTGCTGATAATTCGAAGGAAGCACAATCAGTAGGACTGGATGGAAATATTCAGGACACAGAGCAAACAAATTTCACATCTCACAGCTGCCATGCAGAAGGAAAGAACTTGTATTAGGAACTTGAAATGCACAAAAAAGTGAACAAGAACCAATAAGGGAAATCACAGCACAGATGTACAAGCAATTATAACACTCCTTGCCTGAGATGAAAAGATGAAAGAAAAAGCTACTAATTCCTAATCTATCTTTTTGAACTCATTCAAACTCTGGTGGACACAATGACAGAGTAATATGAAATTCACAAGTGCTGGGCAGAAACTGAACAAGTTTCTAGCCCAGAAAGAAAAAGGACAAAGCCCAAACAAGTATAAAATGCGTATAGAGTTTGGTACTGAAATTTATCCAAAGTTTCTTTTAGGGTCTAGTTCCAACTTTTGTGAAGAAATGACTTTCATTATAGCTAATATTTCTTTAGGAACATGATAAAATACTTTACAGGTCAAAGAGTCTAGGCAAACAAAGTGACTCCTAGGCTAACATTAGCTCATTTGTCTGCAACAAAAATTATATTTCTCTTATGGAACACTCCCCCCCTTTTTTTCTTTTTCTTGGAGAATGAACAGAAATATTTTTAAATGCATGTATGAAACAGGAAGTACATAGATGTTCTTCATCAGACTCATTAAGTTATTCCTCTTTATTTCAGCTGAGATTTTGTCACTGTAACTACTTGTGTCACCTCAGCCCTCTTCTTAGCCTATCAGGTCAACTCAATTGATTAGGTATTCTAAACAAAAGCTACTTCAAATGAACTTTTTACAGCACCTGTTAAAATTGTTACTTGATTTTAACAGCAGATTCTGTGCACTCTGTCAACAAAAATAATTTATACCAGTACTAAACAGTGCCCAGAAAATTGCTCCAGTTTCTTTTAGTTTAGATTTTGTTTTACATAGAGCAAACATTATGTTGCAAATTGGTAGTTTCTGGGTGGCTGCTGTCTATAATGGATTGTGTTAGAAAGTGTATTGTATTACACCATTCACATTGTGCCAAAAACCATATAGAATGAGCATTGTTCTTTAGATGTTTTCTATAGTATTTTTTTAACTATTTAGTGTAATTCTCATATCACCAGTATAAATAAGATATTTAAGTTATTGATGCCATTTGTTTCTCATTTTTTAACAAAACCCTTATAGTCCTTATAAAATAAAAAAAAAGCCCCAAAAGCAAGGAAAAGTATTACTGACATATTCGAGGACACATGGTTTTGGAAGCATTACTTTAATCCCCAGAAAGTTATTTAATAAAAATGGATTTTTCTACCTCAAGTAGATATCTGAAAAAAGACCTTCTCATAAATATTGGATATAGAAATGCCCTTACAGTAACAACTGCCAAAACTCTGTCTTAAGTAAAAAAAAAAAAAACAACTTAATAAAGTTCACCTTTGGTTAATGATGTTATTCTCCCTCTAATTTTTTACTAAATGCCAGCCACTAATGGCATAATTATGTGTGCCCCTACCTTACTTCTATAAATACCTACATTCTTCCCTGTAGAATGCCATCAGAATTGCACCAGATGTGTGACATGATGCCCTTTAGATGCAGATTTTACAGTTTAAGGTAAAGTAACTCTGATCCTCCAAAGACCTACCCACTCCATTTGCTTTTGTTCACTCTAGTTAATTCCACAGAGGTCAATGGAATGTAAATGCACATACATCTTTGGAGGGTCAAATATATTACTAGCTGAATTAAATGACCAGTAACTGATGCTCAGAAAAGTGAAATCAGGCCAGTAGGCCTCGTTTACTGGAAAAGTTAAATTGCCTATTATCCAGGCACACCTGGTAAATATCAAAATACCAAGTGCTTAATGCACTACTGTGTTACACCAGGTTTATGTCAGGGAAACCCTATATGACTAAGCAGGGGCCTAAGCGGGGGCCTTTATAGGCCCAAGGGGCTAAGGGTCAAATTCCAACTCTCTGGAGTCCCTTCCCTATTAAACACAACTTTTAAAACATATTTAGTGATTTATTTCCTACTTTAGTGTCCAGCCACCTTTGAAGACATCCCAAACATGTAAAAGGAATTCAAATCTCATTTACTCAAAAGGGAAATGAATCTTAAGCTTCCAGTCTCTAATATTCAGATGATTTTTAATAGGTACTGAGAAAACAGGAGAGAGGGACCAGCTCTTCCTTCCTGAGAGCAGAGGAAGTCCTGCCTCATTCTTAAGAGCAAGGGTTTAGACAGCTATCTTGACAAGACTGGTTTTGGCTTGTGAACCCTTTGTGAACAGAAATGCTTTGTGACTGCCACATCCAGATGTCAGAAAATGAGAGATTTATAAGATCAGTGTTTTGGGGTTTTTTTTCAGTTTTTCCAACAGATGCCTGTGTGTCATCCTAATGCTGCTTTTCTTTCAGGCTCCTGGTTACCATATGCCCTGTTCATACAGTGCCTACCCCCTCTGACTTCACCTGTAGTGTGTGAACATTATCTAGCTATAGCAATGCCATGGTATTGAACTTGTTAACCACATTTGAAATCATCTGATATTGGTGAATTCCTGAATGTTATACAGATATTTTAATTTTTAGAAATTGGGTTGTCCCCTAGAACTGTTAGTCCCTTTCATACCTAACGATTTTTTTAGGACAGGTCAAACCTCTGTGTTTTCTAGGAAAGGAAAGAAGTTCCTTTGTTTTATGGTATTAATTGCATCAAACGTACAGTGACTTGTCGCTTTTTTCCTTCTGACTTATTTATTTTGATATCCAGATATTCCTCATTCTCCCTTTGGACAATTCCTATTAAAAATAAAATTATTGTTCTATAGTGTTAAAGCCACAGTCTGCCAACGTAGTAAAATGTCACTGACTGCAGTTGCTATTATGTGGAGCCTTTCCCAAGGCTACAGATCTGGCAAGCTTAACTAATGTAAATCTTATTCACTGCAATTAACAGAAGTAATGTTTGCTGGTCTGAGCTCACAATGTTATGTTTTATATCCCTGTGAGCAGCATTTCTAGGCTTTCCTCAAGTATATTCCTCCAAAGTGTGTATGCCTCTTTAGGAACCATTTCCCTGAAATGTACCCTTACCCCAGATTTTGTATAGTCCCATAATGAAATAGAATTTGGAAAGAGATTTAGGATTGAGTTTGCCTAGCTAACATACAAAAGTCATTTGGCAGCTGGGGATCCATGGGGAAGGATGTAGGCAGGAAAAAACACTGTCTGGTTCATAATGAATGTTTTTGAAATCCTCATGAGCATAGGTACTTACTGACAAGCCCAGCAACCAATGTATCTTATTATGAAAATGTTTTCTTCACCCCCCCCCCCCCCGCCCCCCCCAGTACCTGCTTTTAAGCATCCATCAGTAATATTGCAGATAATCAATAGCGGTTAATCTTATCAGGTCATAACAGATTAAGATATATTTTGCAATAGAAATTATTATTTAAATGTTATTAAGTAGCATTAGCTCTATGGTAACAAGCAATGGCACATTCTGTACAAACAGATAAGCCTGCTCTTCCTACGCCTGTATCTGGGGTGCTGTGCTGAGGTTGTTCTCAGAGGGAGAAGGATATGATTACTGAGATAAAACAAAATCACACGTTACAGTCATTATGGGGAAGAGGGAGGGACAGTGTTAAATGTATTTAAACTGCAGGAGGTTAAAACAGTGTGTGCCAAAAATCTCTGAACATGTCAGGATTAATAACAGCTGGAAGCATGAGTAGAGCTGACTCTCCATTCCTAATGCACAGTTCAGCATTTAAGATGTCAGGATGCTGAGTTTATCTCAGATTTATCAAGCTTTTTCATTCTATTATAACACCCCTCCCGTGTAATGGGTATCACGGATGAGAAAGAGGGTACACAAATGCTAAATAATAAATTAATTTCTTACCTCTGGTGTAGCCAAGGAGAAATGTTTCAATACACTGGGTTATGACTTCACACTCTTGAGGAATAACTAAGGGGTAGCCATTAAGAAGAAATCAATTAAAAGGAATCCTAATCCAGGGTCACACTCTTAATGAAATAATATGCGAGAACAGGAAACTCAGGAAAAACACACGGCTTTCAAATAAAAACACAGTGCTTTTGAATGAAGCCTCCTGCAATAAGATCAGAAAGCAAGTCCTTTAGATCCATGAGGTGTAAAATCAGAGGGAAGTGGCATGTGAGCGACACTGACTGATTGCATTTCAAGCTGCATTTGAAGTGAGGACCTTCAACACTAAAATGTATGCGTATCCTACTCCAAACATTCAAGTTCTGCTAATCTGCATGATGGTATGTTTTCATCTTTTGACAGCCAGTAGGGCCACTTCTTTGATGGTGTTTATACAGCTCTTATATGGGTAAGGCAGCCTATTCTAAGCATTTAAAAGCCCTCAGTGTTATGTTAATGAGCAAAGTTTTACTATAAATGCTTGCTTGGGTTATGAACTCTAACAGAATGAACTAAGAGGAATACCATCCATAGTTGGTATACATTAATATCTTTTAATGGATGTATGCTAGAAGGGGATGAAACCTTCCATTTTCTTCTTAGATCTTCTTTGGATCAATTGCACTATCAGTGGAAGTTGTTATGACAGCTGTTTACACTCTCAGTGCCCTGTCCAGAGGTAAGAAGCAGAATTTCTGACAATATTAATTGCTCTAATTAATAGTATTTACTACATAAAAATCCCAATTACTTTGTCAATATAACTGTTCTATGAGAGAAAGACTGAGTCACAGTTTGACAGAACATCTTGCCCTGAGATTAGGCAGAGGGTCTGCAGCAGATTTAAAAGCGCACCCTGATGTCTGACTCAGTCCATGGTCCCTGTGGTGACTTAAACTGACAGCATGCTGGAGTCAGCCTTAACCAGATCCTAAGCCTACAATTTAGTAATGAGAATAAAATCAGAGAAATCTCTGAATTCTACCCCACCACATGCATGATTAAATGCCATAAAAATAACAAATACAATAGAGGGGTCTGTAGCTGAAATGCTATGTTTTGTTTTACAAGGAAGGACACAGACTTAATCTGCTAATTGTGCACAGGCCAAGCAGTTATCAGCCTTTAATTTGTATGACATAGTGATGTAAGACTTTCTATCTTTTCTGTAGCCAATCCATTGGGTTAGATGTAATGCAGGCTATATATGGTTACCCTAGTGAGAATAAATCCTGTAAATTATTTTGGAATAAAAGCAGTAAAAGAATGATGAGATTTTCCCCACAAGACAAGCCAGATACTTAAGGGTTTTCCTTCAAGCCAAATTACATTCTGTAATGAAGCACAACTGAAAGCCAGAGCCAACACAAAATCAGTCACAAAACTAAGACCGAAACTGTGACTAATTAACAGCTGGATGGAGTGCAGCTGATCATACGGGTTTGCCATCAGGATGTCACTGTCTCAGTGGAAACTAGGTGGTCAGGGGAGACTGGATCTCAGACTTACAGGGCACTACTGGGGATGCTTGTCAGTTCAGGAAAAAAGCCATCACACTGCAGTGTTTGTTTTAAGGGTTGACTGTCACTTCAAGCTACACTCAGGAGGGGAAAGAGGGAAAAGAGAAAAGATACAATAGCATATGCTGTCACTGTATCATTTCTAGCCAGGTCAAGGCAAAAAATCTCGCTTCCTACCTTGATAAGCCATTAGTAATAGGTCAGGAGTCAGCTGCTTCCCTTATCAGCACCAGGAGCTTAAATGTCAATGATTAAATGTTTCCATGGAGATCCCCTGAGCTTCACTAATGTGGGCGCATTATTTACACCCACACTCTGCCAGAGAAATGGTAATGACAGTGCATTTTGTTGTGCCCCAGCATATCTGAAACAAGCTGTGCAGCTGGACTCTGAAACAGCATCTCAGAGCACAAAGCCAGATTTCAGGGATGTGAGAGACACCTGTTCATCTGAGTTTGGGAAACGTCTCTTGCTGGAAAGAAGCATCCAGCGTTTTTAGCATTACATTCTGGACAGATGACTCCAGTGCAGGCGGTCTCTCCCAGATGCTCAGTATTAACAAATTAATTCTTGCAGGAGGCTGCAGTAGATAGCACATCAACTGTGTGACCTACATAGACTGTGCGCAGTTTAGTTGTTAATTTATTTCAGCTGGGGAAAGAGCAGATAAATTCATGATCAGACAAGGCAGGGAATGTCTTGTTTGTTCCAAATTGGTTCAGCCTGATTCAAGCTGATTATCTCATAGGGGAGTCACTCCAGAGTGACTTTCTCCTTCCTATTAAATACTGAAGATTGAAAATTATTGGTGCTTTTTCAATGAATACTTCATCTGCCATATAAATAAACTAATTCTCACTCTTTTCCATAATGATGCAAATCACCAAGTTATGATGACATGTCTGTAAGTGAATTCTGATGTCATGTACACAACATTTGTATAACATGTCCCTGGATATTTACTTTCCATCTGTGGTGATGTGGAATGAATACATTTTTAGGCAAAACAGAAAGAGGTGCCATGGGCCTTGTTAGAGCACCTGAGTCCAAGCTCAAGGTGGCTGCCAAAATATTTTGTTAGGTAATCTAATCAAATAATTTGATGTATGGTAATCTGCTAGAATACACAATTGTGTATTTTAAAGTGGTATGGGCATATTTACTGGTAACCAATAATAAAATATACACTTTTTCCATTAAAGAAAGCTTCATAGTGAAATCAGCCTTGGATGCTGTTTGTTGTGCAGATAAAGTAAGTCCTTCCATGGGCTGTCCTTTTTCCCTCCTGAGATGTAAAAACCACTGGAAAATATGGTTGGCAAGTGTATATGAAGTTTATATCAAGTCAGAATCACTATACCATAAGCAACTTAGATTCCCATCTCCTCCACTAGAAGTGGCTTCCATATAAAGGGACTCAGCCCCAGAGCCACATAGTCTTCTCCTAGTCTCTGGATTCATTGGCCTATACCATGGAGCACATCCCTGGCTTTGCTGTTGGTGCAGTTGAGACTAGATAAAAAACTTTTCCCTTCCTTCCGAGACACCACACTCAATCCCTAGAGGAAGCAGGGTTTTTTTTTTGGGGGGTGGAAATTTTGGTGCCCCGGCCAGGCTTAATTACCGGATTGGAACGGGGATTAAGAAATTGGGTGGGTTTTTTTTTGTTGGTATTGTTGTTCTATTCCTCCCACCCC
>JAAGNO010011872.1:191320-211986 GCA_033439905.1 Ceryle rudis
TCTTAAAAGCAATAATGTTTGCTTGCTGCATTTAATAAGGACCAAGGGAGGAAGAGGGCGGACCCGCTTAAAACTGATTTTCACTGCACAAAAATGGGAAGAGAGGAGAAAGGGAGTGAGAAGGAGTGGGGAAAGGGGGGGGGGGGGTCGGAGAAAGAATAGGGATCTCTATCTTGGTGTAGGCAGGGCCAGAGAATGGAGTAGGACCTGCTGGAGCACTGGAAGCTGACAGATATGTGTGCGTGTCCTGAGTGCTGGATGCTCAGCAAGGCTCCAGTGTGCTGAGATTTTTTCCTTGATTTAGAGAAGAGGCTGAATCTAGACCTGGCTCTTTACTGAGCAGCTGGGTTGTAGCCATGCTTTTGCAATACTGTTCCTGGAATTACCACTTTGTATGATGGCTTTTCTGGGAAGATAGCACAGCACTACTAACTCTGATTTAGTGTACAGTTTAAATTAAAGCCTTCCTTGGAAATGTGGCAGATACATAGTATGATGCAAAAAATCTTCTTTGTATCTAATCTGTTATACCTATTTGATTATAATTTTGGAAAAGAAAAACATTGCTAGTGAGGACAGGTTTCTGGATATAGTAAGGACTGTATGGTCAAATTCATAAAAAAACAGACTTAGAATGATTGTTGCTGATCTTGCTTCAAAAATGATATGCTTTGAACAAATGCAAGACAGAAAAAAAAAAAAATCACAGTGAATTTAAGAAGAAGATTTTTCTGTTATCAGTAATACTAATGAACTTAACAGCTACAGAGTAGATTTTTGATGTGGGCATCCTTTTCAATGCCAAACTAGAAAAAGTTCTGGCTTATTAAACGTTATAAAAAAAGGTAGCAATGGGAATCTGAGTATTTTAAATAGGAAGATGAGCTTGTTGCTTCTTGGTCAATAGTTTTATTCTGGTTCAGACTAGGAAAAAGAGTAAGCTACCCCAATTTCATGGATGCATGTGGAGGTAGCTCTCTCAGCCTAGAAGTTAGTGGGCCACTGTCCACAAATATAAAAGGGATGTTGGTAGCTCTTATCAATCACCACATAAAGCTGAAATCTCCATAGAGAAATGGCTGTCTGAATGTGTGAGAATCCAGCGGATCTATGAGACACAAACTTAGGTCACTGAAATCTTGTTCAGTACATTGAAGAAATCTATAGTGTTGTTTCCTAAGTTGTTGTTCTTCAGAGAGTCTTGGACCTTTTCACCTCAGCTGAGTCTGATCCAGCTGACATGTCCAGTTCACATGCACTTGGTAATGGGATCTGCAGAAACCCAGAGGTGGAGCAAGAAAATGCTTAAGCTAACTGCAATCAGCTCACTTTTGATGTATCCTGGCTGGAGGTCAGTCATGCCATATAAGCAGAGACCACACACAGGCTTCATTCAAAATTAGTTTGGGTCCAGCTGGGTAATTAGCTTATGGCTGATAAGCAATGCTGCTTGATGTACTCTAATGTACCTGACAGATGTATCACATTCTCAGAATCAGGAGTACTGAATATGAGGAAGTGTGTAAAGGGCATCTCTTTCCACAGGTCCCCTGCTTCTCTCCCCTACCACTGTACTCATGCTAACACCTTTATATTATATTTTAGTCATGACCACCAGTGGTTTGAAGGACATATTATCTAACCTGTATAAAAATTAAGGACAAAGCATTAAGTGCAGCAGGAAAAAGAAAGAAAGAAATGTGGCTGAGAAAGTTGAGGCTTAGGGACCAAATTCCAAGTCCCAACCACATCCCAGAGTGCAAGGTTCCTGGCCAGGACACTGCCTGTGGCTTTGCATAGAGTGCAGGAGGTAATGCTGCTTGACTCTCCCCACAGTCCAACAGTTAAACAGGGAAACCTTTAGAAGGCTTATTTGCCTGGAGAACATCAGCCCACTTCCCTCATCCCTCAGACAAATAGCCCAACTACCAAGCAACAAGATTTCCTGCAGCTGATATGTCATTTCTCACTAAGGTCCAGGATTGATACTATTGTTTTTACTTTCTTCTCACTTTAAAATGATAAATCTATACAATAAGGAGTTAGAGAAGCATGTCTGATACTTATTTTAAACCTAGACATCCAAAAGAGAAAAAGACTGCTATATATTCCTTGCAAAAGAACACTCTGTTCTTTTTTTAACAACATAGAAGAATATAATGTAGACATCTGTATTTTTTTCTTCTATGAAGAAAAAATAAAACACAAAGAAAATATCTTGCACTGTGACTCAGGATTTGACATATGTTTTGTTTATTCTTTTATTTTTCCACATTGATGCTAATTTTTTCTCCAAGTACCATGTACCCTTTTAGAGATCCATAGGAATTGCTCCAAATCTTCAGTGTAATATTTCATATAATATTTTGCTTTATATTGCACTTCTGTCAATAGGGCAGGTTTTATTGCTGTGCCATGTTGTATCCTGAGCTGTGAAGAACAACCTACTTTCTTTAGACCTCTAATGTGGAAAGAAGGATTGTAACTATTGATCCTTGTTGCGAGGTACATGAAAATCTAGCACTTCAAACAAACCCACAACTTTTACAAAATGAACTGTGAATTTCAACAAGTTTTCAGATAAAGAAAATCATTAATATCTCCTGTTCAATAATGTGACTGCAGTAGTAGCTGGTACCTACTAGCACAGAGAAAGAGAGTATTCTTTCCCACCATCTTCTCTTAACTGTCTTCCTTCCTTCCTTCCTTCCTTCCTTCCTTCCTTCCTTCCTTCCTTCCTTCCTTCCTTCCTTCCTTCCTTCCTTCCTCTCACAATAAAGATAGTTTAATTTAGATAAAGCTTTTTTTCTGTAATATATTTTTCTTTGATCTATGAGGCAGCAGATTTTATCTGAGCCTGGGAAATATGATGATGGTATGTTTAAAAATGTACAGAACTTAATACAGTAATTACAGAATTATTACAAATACATGCATACACAGAGAAAATTTTTACTTTTTTTGTTACTGCTACCTAAAACATTAAGGAATTTTTCTTCTTGCTGAATAAATGTGAAATAAAACAATGATGAGTAGCACTACCTTTTGGCTGCAGTGTGCTTTTCAGAGTAGCTAGAATAACACACAACACGAAATGATTAATAATTATGCAACTTTTGTTCTTCATACCATCACAATTCAAGACCTTCCCTATTCAATCTTTCATATTTACAGAAGAAGTAACTAGGCAGGTAATGTACCTGAAGCTTCTGTCTACTTGAATAAATAGCTTGTCCATGCTTCCCTTTTCCTCATGCCCACATGTTACTTCTGCTTGCTCTTACACTGAGCAAAAGGCTGCCTTTTGCAGCAGACTGTGCATGAGAGCTGTACTGACTTTCAGAGTATCGTGAGCTAGGATAGGTCCCCAGGGCTAGACTGTGTCTTCTGAATTTCTCAGGAATACAAGACAGACAGTAAGGGTCTGAAACAGCCAGTGTGTAATGCCCTGCAGAAAGAAATTCATGTGTAGTAACTACTATTAATGCTATAGTAATTGCATATAGTAATTTACAGTAAGAGATGAAGTGGCATTTTTTTCAGTTCTGTGAAAAATGCATGCTCTCTGTCTCTTTGGGGTTTGTGCATACAGATGTGTGCAGTTAGATGCAAGTTCCTGGCTGGAAGTCACACAGTCATGTCTGGGTGATGCCATACCTGAATAAACTAGGACTGAATGGAGCTTGTCTCTCACAGAGCATGCATGGGGCTGCCTGCATACAGCATCTCTGTACATGTGCCCTTTGTTGGCCCTGAATTTATTGCAGAGAATTAGGACCAGTGTCGCCAAAGTGTTGTGTAGAAACATCTACACTCATCCCAGTAAGTGTTGTTTATAAGTATCATGAACAAAATTTGATTCTGGTACTTACTCTCAGGCGAAGAGCTTTTGCTGCAATCTGTTGATCTTGCAGTGCTCCTGTTGAGCCTGATGTGAAAGGTTTACAGGAGGAAATTCCCATTCCCTCTCTTACCCTAATCTCTACTATACAGAAATGCAAGAATTGATACACTTTGCACCACAGAAAATATCCTTCAAACGAACCTCATAGCCTACTGACACCACGTTTTAATATTAGCTTGTCTGATACTGTATCACAAAGCTCACACTATCTCCTAAAGTTTTCTTTGAAATATTTTCTACAAGTGAAGCAAAATAGATCTAGCTTGCAGCAGTCAACTTTAATATGATTAATATCATAATGAATTTAATAAACTTCCAATGTATTTAACAATTGAGATTATGGAAATTTACCACTGAAGAAATAAGCCTGCAGAAAACTTCCCTTTCTCAATCTCTCTTTTTTATTTATTTATTTTTTTTAAAATTTTTTAATAGCAATGAAGTAATGACCAGGCTGTAAATTAAGTTTCTCTTTCTCAAGGTTCTTCTCCTATGCACAAGGCATAATTATTCAGGCATAATTCTCAATCTGTCATTCTGGAGAGATTAAAGACCTCTTGATTTGTACAGGTTGAGTGATGTCATGCTGGAGAGTCTCTCTTGGTTGCTGGGGATGGGCTAGTGTTACTGCCCATCCTGCATCTTAGTCTCCTCAGAAATTGTGTACTTCCCTTTCTCTGCTCCTGTGTTCTATTAGGGATGGAAGAATAAATCCTCATTTTTTTTAAGATACATATCCATCCTCTGTCATGATATATGAATGACTACGTAGCTGTTATTTGTTTAATGCACTCCTTCATTCCAAACATATTTTTTCCTAAAAAAAACCCCACCCCAAACCTGCAATTTTTATAAGTTTTACATACTCTGGCAGTAGGCTTTGACTTTTTAGCATCTCTTTTTGTTATGCTTAGCTGTCATAAGGAAAAATTCCATTAACGCAAAGGAAGAGGCACATTTTGACATCCAACATTATACAGAGGTGCTGTTAAGACTGTCATTGAGAACTCTGTTTCATCAAAGAATGGCTTACCATGTATTTATTTTTTTTTTTAATATGCCCCTCCCAGTGGTTTGATGTTGTTGAATGTGACCATTAGAGTGGCTATTGTTTGCTGTGGTGCTGCTGGAGTTGCACTCCTAGGCAATGCACAGATTTATTGCAATTAAAACTTGCAAATAAAAGCTATGCAGTTTGGCACCACATGCCTAAAATGTTTTATTGCTAAGTCTAAAATGGTCACTGTGGTCGCGTCTGGGAGCTTGTCTGGTTCACTGAAATCTAAATAGCAGCCTATACTAAAAAGGTTTTTTTTTTTTTCTGCTGTGTACATTACTATTTGTTATCTTTTTGGATTCATGTGCCCAAGTTTGTTAGACTTATTTCAACAGGAATGCATTTGGCAGCAAATTTCTGTTGAAAATAGGGAAATTTATAAACTGTGTTGATTTCATCAGATTTTTTCAGATGTAAAGAAATTAGGAAAAAATATTACTATCACAATGCATATATGCAGAGAAAGGTAGAGAAAGGTATTCTGTTTCAAGTTGTTTTTTTTTTTTTTAAAGTCCTAGTGAGCTACTGTAGATGCCACCACTTCTCTGGACAGATGTTTCCATACCAGAAGGGATTCCAAGTATTCTTGAGGAAGTGTCTACTCTCAGTGATCTGATATGATCTGAAACTTCTATCAAAAGGGAGGTGAAGCTTCTCCCTTGATGTCCAACTCCTCTGAGAGAGGTAAGTTTATACCTTAAGCTAGTTCTTGCTTGTTTGTTTTGTTTTAAAATACCTGTATTGGAACTGGTACATACCTACTTACCTACTCAGGTATTGTTTTTTTCATGTATTTCTCTATTCTGATCTATTTATGGATCTCCTTATTTTCATACTGTGGGGCTCCTTCACACAGGAAATCAGCAATGTCACTCACAGCTTCTTTCATGTTTTAAAGATGTTGGGAGTATCCATTAAAATGCCTTTTGACAGTTCTTGTTCTCTGCCAAGATGGTTTCTTAGTCTTGAATGCATGTATGAATTTCGTACATTCAAACACAGTTGCCTGATGTCCTTTTTCAGTGTGTGTATCTGTTCAGACAGCTACAGAGACCTTGAAGTGAAAGCTACCAGCTGTTCCTTTCATTATAACAAAGCCCCAAGCATTGACTCATTGGTATCCCACTGCAAATTTGCCTACTTATTCACATCATGGCGCAGGACATGCGAGCTGATGTCCATCAGCTATGCTTACAGAGTCTGGCTGGCTGGGGTAACCACAGCTCTTGTTTATTTGTCTGCTACATGCCTCAAAGCATTTGCATGCATTTGAGACAAAGTATTATTGATGAATTTATTTCACATTTTTAGGCACAGGTATTGTGTTCACTGTTTGTATCATTTTTAGATTCATGTTACAGTGGGACATTAGCAAGTATCCCGAATATGATACTGCATTTAAACAAAATTACATCTTATTTTTATTTTAGATTTACTTCCCTAGTCTTTATATGCAATAGTTTTGTTGTGTTTCTCCACAAATATTATTTAAAACTGGCGAGACACTCACTGAGTTGTAATACAGATATCAGTTTATTTTGGTAGTGTTACTGATAGTTTTTTCTCATGATTGTTGTGAGGTTTCTTGATTGGTTGTTTTTTGTTTTAGTTTTGTTTTGTTTTTTTCCCCTGAACATCTATATTTACTTTGTAATGTTTAACTTGTAGCAAGGGAATTTTATTTCTCACACAATGTAAAATTGTCAAAATCAGTCTTTTTGCACTGAAATGCAAAAGTGTATTCTTCCATACTTCTGACTTTCTTGTTTGCAAGATTTAATCACTACTACTTTGTTTAAACAATTTGGACTTATGTCTCTGAATAATTACTGTGCCACTTACCCAATATTTGGTTCCTCTGACTTCAGGAATGTCTTTTGCTTGCTTTGATTCTTTTCTTTCCTTTTCCTTCTAAAAAATTATACAAACATTATTAAGGATCAAGCTCCTGAAGCACCAAGAGGAAGATCCTGCAATTGGAAATACCTGGACCGTTAGTGGATGGAGCTGCCAGTCTCTACCCTGCAAGCCATTAAATGCCTCCCACTCTCTGAGGCAGGGACTGTAATACTTGACACGTCCAAAATGCTGTCATAAGACATGCTGTTAAAGACATGTTGTTGGTATTTGGCACGTTAAAAATGGCACCTTAGTTTTTGTACCTGTTCATAGAAATTTTGTTGTCCCAGCACTCCCTAAGTTCATGTATTCACTGTTAGTTTAGCTGAAGGCTATGACACTTCAGAAGTTTAAGCCTAGATAGTTTACTTGGTAGTCTACTTGTAATTCATGTTTTCCTAATTGTGTTTTGTCTATATAATTTAAATTTGTCTGGGTTTTAGTTTGGTTTTATTTTTTTTTTTCTTTTCCACAATGCTCTGGAAGTCTCTGTAGTCTGGTCCATTCACCGATGTCCCGCTGTCTATCTGGCATGCCATTTCTTACTTGCATGCTGTTTTGTTTTTGCATCTGGTGCATCTCTGGGCTTTCCAAATCTTCTCTTTTTTTGCCATTTTGCACTTCATTAATATCCTCCATATACAGTCTCATTCTCTCAGTTCCTGCTTGTTTACTTGGTATATTGCCATACAGTTGCTTTGATTTGTCTTTAAAGATTTAGCATAATTATATCTCTTCTCACAGTTATGGTTAGTAATTTAGGATACTTCATTTCAAGGCTAAATTTACCAGAACTGATACAGGTGACACAGATACATTTCTACCACTACTGGCTGGGCACTGAGACAGAGCTATATCTTACCTTCATTAGGTTTTTAGCACCATATTCCCACATCTGCCCTTCCAATATATTCTTCTGCTTCTTTGTAGTATGCAGTTGGTATATTAACTTCTTGCCTTGATTTGTCTGTGCACAGCTCATAAAGACTGCTGTGATTCACATTCTGGACTGAACTTGGCATGTACACTAACTTTGCACTTGTCCAAAGCATTTAGTTATTAGTATAAAAGCTAAAAATATTGTCAGCTGTGCTCCTGAACTTTTGATCTCCACTGATAGTCATAAATTACTGTATCTTTTAAGAACTGTCAGTTGCATGGGTCAGCTACTTTTTGCAATGTAGCAGTATCCCAACTGATTGTTTATTCAATGCTGTTTGTTGAAAAGATACCTTTTTATTATCTCCTTTGGGAAACAAAATGCTTCTGGGGTAGTTCTTGTACTGCACTTGTGTCTTCCTGTTTGGATGCTGGCATACCTAGCTGATAATATGTGGCAACCTCTACCGTAATATGTATATTGCACAATTACATTTGTTTTTCCTTTTATCTAAATCTATTATTGCTGATCATTTAACATTGTTAACTGAGGTATATCTATTAACAGTAAGTATTTTTTCTGTTTTTGTCTGTGAGTTTGTCCTGGTTTGAGTGAGAACAGAACTACTTCTGTTCAGTGATTTTATTTCTCAGCTCAGTCCTTCTAACTAACTGCACTTTCTGAAGTTTGGATGTAAGGAAGAAGTTCTTTACCATGAGGGTGGTAGAACATTGGAACAGGTTGCCCAGAGAGGTGGTTGAGGCCCCATCCCTGGAGACATTCACGGTGAGACTTGACAAGGCTCTGAGCAACCTACTCTAGTTGAAGATAGCCCTGCTCTCAGCAAGGGAGTTGGACTAGATGACCCAACCCAGACATTTCTATGATTCTATGAGTCTAAGTTAGCAGCCTGTTTTCCCAGGCAGTGTCTGCTTCTAGCAGTGATAACACCTCATGTTTAGAGTTACTACCAAGGATTGGTGTGCAGACCAAGGCCACTGCTGGATCTTGTGTACACACATTAGGGGGTGCATAAAGTGAAAGTCTGCACTCGCAGGGAGGAGTGGACAGGGCAGGTGACCCTAAACTGACCAATGAAGTATTCCATCCCATATACGTCATATTTGGTATAAAGCTGAGGGATCAGGAGGGTCTCTCTTCTCTCTTTGCCCTCTCGGACTGCTTTGCCAGCTTTGCTTGGCTTGGCTCGAGTCCTCTTCCAGTTCCTTCCTTGGAGCATTCAAGGAGGGCCCTGTCCGTTCTGTCTTCAATCCTGATCTGTGTGTTCCTGAATCCAGTACCAGAATCCAGCTCCTGAACACAGCTCCCATCTGCTGCGAGGCCCAGCCTGGGACTCTCCCGGGGCTTGCTCCACAGCATCAGTGGTGATAGTGACTTAATTACCATCAGGGGGGTTGCGTTCCATACTGGTTTTGTACATATTTGTATATATTTGATTTATTATTATTATCATTTTCATCAAAGCTGTTCTAGTTTCTTTTTCTAATCGCTAAGTCTCTCTCCTTTATTCCCTTTCTCTTCCCCTTTGGGGAGGGAGGGGGGTTAACAGAGAGCATCTGTTATAGGTCTAAGGGGCCACCCTGACCCTAACCCGCGACAGAGCAACATTACTATACCTTCAGGAATTGACTCACTTTGGCCATCATATTCAGGGCAAAACACCAAAGCAGGGGGAATCAGGACATCACAGTACTAAGGCTATTCTTCTTCCTCCGTAAACATTGTCTTTTCTCCTTAAACACTGTAAATAAATCCCTAAGTTAACACGTCTCTTCTTTCCCTGTGTCACTTTCACTCTTTAGCTAATTATTTTTTAAGACTTCTGTTCAGTGTCAGCAGAGGTTGCACTAAATGATAGCTCTCAGTTAGCACTGCTGTAGACACAAGCCAAACCAAAGAGGGAGGAAAAAAAAAGAAGGGAAAAAAGAGAAAAAAAAAGGAAAGGGAAGGAAAAGAAGCTCTGTTCTCTCCCACGTTTACAGAACAGAATGGATCTACACAATCTTAAGGTATTGTGGTGGGTTGCACCTGGCTGGATGCCAGGTGCCCACCAAAACCACTGTATCGCTTCCTTCCTCAGCTGGACAGGGTAGAGAAAATATGATGAAAGGCTTGTGGATTGAGATAAGGACAGGGAGAAATCACTCAGTAATTGTTTACCGTCATGGGTAAACAAGACTGGACTTGGGGAAATTAGTTTAATTTATTACCAATCAAATTAGAGTAGGGTAACAAGAAATAAAACCAAATCTTAAAACACCTTCCTCTCACCCCTCCCTTCTTCCCGGGCTCAGCTTTACTCCCCATTTCTCTACATCCTTCCCCTCAGCAGCACAGGAATATGGGAGATGGGGGCTGCAGTCAGTTCATCACACATTGTCTCTGCTACTCCTTTCTCCTCAGGAAGAAGGCTCCTCACACTCTTCCCCAGCTCCAGTGTGGGGTCCCTCCCATGGGAGATAGTCTCCACAAACTTCTCGAATGTGAGTCCTTCTCATGGGCTTCACGAACTTCTTCATGAACTGCTTCAGCATGGGTCGCTTTCATGGGGTGTAGTCCTTCAGGAACAGACTGCTCCAGAGTCAGATGTCACAAGTCCTGACAGCAAACCTGCTCTATCATCAGCTCTTCTCTCCATGGTTCAGAGGTCCCACCAGGAGCCTGCTGCAGTATGGGTTTCCCACAGTGTCACAACCTCCTCTGGGCACATCCACCTGCTCTTTTGTGGAATCCTCCACAAGCTGAAGGTAGATATCTGCTCCACGATTAATCTCCATGGGCTGCAGAAGGACAGCCTGTCTCACCACGGTCTTCACCACAGACTGTAGAAGAATCTGTGCTTTGGTGCCTGGAGCACCTCCTCCCTCTCCTTCTTCGCTGACCTTGGTGTCTGCAGAGTTGTTTCTCACATATTCTCACTCCTCCCTATGGCTGATATTGCTGTAGGGTTTTTTTTTCCCTGCTTAAGTATATTATAACTACTACCAATATGGTAGCGCTACCATCATCGCTGATGGGCTTGGCATTGGCCACCAGTGGGTCCATCTTGGAGCTGGCTGGCATTTGCATTATTGAACATAGGGGAAGCTTTTAGCAGCTTCTCACACAAGCCACCCTTGCAGCCCCACTGCTACCAAAACCTTGCCATGCAAACCCAGTACAGATATACATGTGGAATTTCAACTTTGTAAGAATAGAAAGTTCTGTGTTTCAAGAATTCCCTGTGCAGAGGCTGTGAATCTACACCATATTTAAAGAAAAGTAGTACAGAAAATAATGAATGTGAAATACATTTTAGAAAGAATGAGGCATTATTTTCTGTGCAATTACAAATACAAGTTAGGAGCAAAATCATCTGCTGGTTATACACGTGACTTCTAATGGCATGAACCTGCAAAAAGCTCTGCATCATGGCTCACAGCAAGGAATAACCTCATATTTTAAGGATAAAGGCCAGGAAAAAGACAAAATTAGAGGCCCTTGTCTCAGCTTCTTTATATTAACATTTAGCACTCTGTAACTATTATTTACTATTAAGTCAGTAAGCCATTAAAACTGAGGAGGCTTATTTCTGCTATGCACACTCATGAAACGATGTTCAACCGAATTGCTTCTTTTTTTTTTTTTTTAGTTATACAAGCATGAAATCAATGATCAATGATTTTTTTAACCTCTCAATACAACTTAATTTTCAAAATTACTCTTCCAGCCCAGTTTTCCTGTTAATATACTAACATGAGTAATGATTCCTTAGAAAAATATATAACTAGTTGCACATCAATGTAAGTGTAGAAATACGACTACATTCTGCCGCAAATTTTCTGATCTGCCATGGAGCATGAATTTTTCGTTCAAATTGTTTTTAAAGTTTCCTTCAGTTTATGTCTCTTAAGTTTACTTACCATGAAAAGTTGAATTATGCAAAGTTTAAAGCAGCTTTGGGGAAGTATGAATAAAGTGAAGAATAATTAGTGAAGATTCTGACTTCTGCCCAGAGACCACAAATTATTGAGGTCTATGACTGTCACAATACGGGAGGGGAGACCTTATCACTCTCTACAGCCACCTGAAAGGATGTTGTAGAGAGGTAGGCACTGGTCTCTTCTCACACGTAACTAGTTACAGAACAAGAAGGAATGGCCTCAAGCTGCATGAGGGGAAGTTTAAATGACATTTGGAAAAAATTTTCACTGGAAGGGTTGTCAGGTACTGGAACAGGCTGCCCAGGGAAGTGGTTGAGTTTCCATCCCTGGATGTGTTTAAAAGCCGTATAGATATGGTGCCTGGGGATATGGCTTAGCGGTGGACTTGGTAGAGTAGGGTTAATGGTTGGACTCAATGATCTTAAAGGTCTTTTCCAACCTAGATGATTCTATAAATATATGAAATTCTGTAGCTTCTACCTCTATTCCTATTTATAGAGGACACTTTTTCTACTGGACAGTCGCATTTTTATTTGTCTGAAACATATCTGCCAGCTGTGGTTACAAATGTTATAGTCAGCTGTGATATTTAAGATGAACTCACTAGGCACCTGCTTAGTATTTAATTTTAAATCTGTCATAACAGTTTAAGAGAACCCACTGAGGAGGTAGGTTCATGAAAACTGTATTTTTCTTTTTTGCTTTCAGCTTGCACGAAGTGCAGTGAGTCCTCAAATTACTGTCTCTTTTTGCAAGGTAATAAATAGCTTGCATTTAGACGTACCTATTGTTGGGATATATTGAATATTCCCTAGGACATGTGGTTTCTAAGATCATTCTACTTAGGGCATACTGAAATACATAGTGCCTCCTGTCCAACTTGCACAGCTGGGTTGCCGTTCTATAAAGCCCTACTGAAAAGATGAGAAGAGGAAAAGGCAAATGCCCAGAAATAATCTAAATTTAGCTTTATTAACTCTTGAGTCATCTGGTCTTGCAAATAGCCTTGCAGTAATGGCAAGTTTAGAGAGGGTCATAGAAGATCTGCTTCAGATGCTACAGTCAAAGTCTATTTACCACTAAAGAACTAAAGCCTTGTAGTAAAAGACTGAAAGCTAGATATTGTGCCTCAAAAGTAGTAAAAGCTGACATCTTAGTGCCCAAGGTTCCATAAATAGCATTTTTAGAGGGAACAATCCTGAAAGACAAACTCCCGAACTGTCTCTTAGAAAGTGAGGAATGACTGTTAATGAAGAGTCTCCAAAATATGATCCTAAAATTAAAAGTAAAAATAGTAACAGTGCAAGAGAAGGCCCTTGAAATGTGACCTAGGAAAAAGAAATACCTTTTCCTAAGGTTATATTTAGTAATAAACTTAAACCAGAGTATAAGCGGGATAACCACATCAGCCACTTGAGATTTGAATGTCTCAAGAAACTTCTCTATTCACTGCTTACATCTTATTCCTAGCCGTAGACAGTATATGAAGAAATGAGAGCCCCAACCCAAAAGGCCAATCTGGGTGTCTAATGAATCCCTGTTTAGGTATCAAACTTCAGTCTTTACCTATGTGACAGGCTGCCTCATTCTTCTCTTCCTAAGGTTATTACTGACTAAACACATTCCTCTTTTAAAATCCCCTTGCACTTGATTACCCCAGCACACCCAGAGCTGCTCTTTAATTACAGACTCCATCCTCCAAGCTGTCCCTATTTTTCCTGCTTCCTTGTCCCATTGGAAATCAAAGCTTTTTGCTTTTCTGGAGCTGGCACTCCCATAGCTGCAGCTCAGTGTTTCTTGCCCTTGTTCTCACTCTCTATTACCATTTCCCTTCCCTCTTAGCTGTGAGCAGACACCAACCCTCCTGTTGGTTATGGTAGCCAGCTGAACAGAGGAGGTTCACATGCTGTGGGTGCCACAGATATTCATAGAAGTTGTCATTGTGGCCAAGACTCAAGCCTTTTTTCGTGTCCCAAGATCGAACCCGGGAGAGGCCGACAGGCACATACCAAGCATAAGGCACAGAAATGACACCTTTTCGTGGGCACATCTCTTGTATTTTCACTCCTCCCTGTTAACGGGAAACATTGCAGCTGGACACAGGAACTTACTCTCTGACTGCCTGGGAACCAGATGACGTTGTGTGTTTTCCAGGAAAAAGTTTTAGTGACTAGTCCCTTCTGATTTTTTCTCCTCCCTTCCTCTTACCTGGTCATACAGAAGAACTAAGATTACAGGTTTGGAGTGATGATTTTTATCTTAAACTAACGGATTAAAAAATAAATTCATTTATATTTGCAAGTAATTGTAATACAGTGATGCTGTGAACTATAAACTGTCATGTCACACATAAAAGGAATGTTAATGTTGAACTCAAATTCTAGCTGTGCTCATAAGCTTCATAAATCACAACTATAAATAGACCTGAGTTATTGCCATGGGGTAAGCCTCTGCATATTCATAAGGCTCGTGTTTCGCATTTTTGCCTGCAGAATAAGCCTTGAAACTGTAGGCAGTTTGCATCCAGTGAATCAGAGGAAAGGTAATGACATTATGATAACAAAATACATCAGTGTGATGAACAACTGATATCTGCAGATCATCTATATTGTCCTTGTGTGTAAAGTGAAAGCCATTTATTCAATTGTCATAAATAGATACTTTGATTAATAATATTAGGTGCCCTTGATAAGATGCTGTTTTCCTGAAGATATCTGGAGGCTAAATATATGAGGATACTCAGAAAATAAGAAGAAAATATTTTTTCGTATTTCTTACATGTTCTCTAATTATTATTCATTACTTAACAGCATCATAAAGGCAAATGTTGAATTATAAAAATAAAATAATTTCTCTGAAGATTTTATAATTTAATGCACCCCAAATTCTTCCTTCTGAAACATCTGTCTGAACTGTTTTTTCAATAAATGATAAATCCCCTGGGAAAAAAAGTGAATTAGAAAAAATCACACTAATCACGTTTATAAAGTGGATTTAGTAAATATTTTAAGCAGGAAATCTGATGGAACTGATATAAAAATTAAATTAACATTCAATTTCACCATTTCAAAGAATTCTTTATTGTTGACATTTAAAGGGGAAAAATTCCTTCAAAATATATTTCTTTTAAAATATGTAAAAGGGGAGAACAAATCTCTTAAAAAGAGGGCAAAGTAATGAGGGGGAAGCAAATTTTAGCTCAGGTTGAAGGACCTGGAAGCTCCACATGTGTAAAAAAAGAGCAAATTTTGTCCCCAGTTTGTGATCCAAACAAAAGGCAGAGATAGCAAGCAAACAGTTTTGATGAGAATAACAAATATTGATAAGCAGTTTAGTTATCTGAAAATCAAAAGGAAAACAAATACCCATTGCCTGCAGTTATAAAAAGATTTGCTTGGAGGCAAAATGCACTTGGCCATTTCTGGTTTCATAGCTGTATGTAATATGGTGATGTGGTTGAACAGGTCAGGAGAGCTCCCGAATGTTTATTTGAATTTTGCAGTAGGAATCAGTTCAACCATATCAAAGCTGAGTTGGAGTCTATTAATGAGTTAGTGTGAGAAAATTTCTAATATGACTCCTTGGTTTGAGAGGCTCTGTAGCCACATAGAGGATACAGTTCTACATGAATGTTTCTTATCTCCATGTACTGTTTTATTCCAAAATTTACTATAAAAATATATCTTCTCACTAAATTAGTTTTCATTTCCATATTGGATATTATGAATTTTATGTGCTTATTTGATAGCAAAGTTTCTATTGATGCTTATATCTGTGAGTTCTGAAGATCAAACATGTAATGGATACCGAACTTCTGAGATGGGGAGAAGAAAAGAGGTCTCTCACCTGCTATGCCATTTAAAGCTGGGTGTTAACCCCAGTCCCAACTTAAAGTCTAGTCAGTCTGCATGAACTCGTAGTTTTTCACTGAATTGCTGAAATCTTTTTGCAGGCTGAAAAACCTTTACTACAAGCAAGAAATAGAAGGTGGCAGGAATCCAGCATGGGCCTAAGATTTTTAACTCTTGGGTTGTTTTTGCAAAGGTGGCTGTGAAGAGAAAAATATTTAGTGGTTAATTGAGCACGTCATTAAAAACTAAGACCGTGGTTACTATGGTACCAGCACTGTGAGAAGCACATTAACATTAATCTTTATCTGTATCAGTGGTTCTAGATATGATTTTCAATTTCCATTTACACACAAGGAAAAATCTGAAATCCAGACCAATAAAACCAGTTTCATCATTGTGTACAAGAAATGCTGAATAATATTAAAATCCACAGTTTAGAGATATACTGGATATTGTATCATGTTGCTAAGTGCCTAGTATGTATAGTGGAATTTTTATTTTTTATTTTCAAAACTAGTAACTCTCTGTCTTCTATTAAGGTAAGGGTTTTGAATTCATTTTCTTCTGGTGCCTCTGAAATCAGCATTTCTTTATAATACACTGAGATACTGCATCAGTATTCCTCCTAGCTTCAAAAACTGAGTGTCTGCCACTTTTCTCTTAAAGGAAGTCATCTCTAATACAGAAAGTGCAAAAAGACAAAGATATTTTCATTAAAAAAAAAAAAAAGCTAGAAAATTATTCATGGGATGAGCTTGCTCAGATAAATTAGTAATGACCCATGCAACTCAAACAGTCTCGTGCATCAGTTGATGGACCTGCTCCTACTCATTTACACCTAGCTAAATGAGCACCTAAGGGTCAGGATTTTGTGTTTCAGTTACCTACCATTGCATAAACTATGGCCTGAATTTAATCCCTTTCTCTCTGCAAGTTTGCTCTATTGGTATACTGAGATGAGGCTGGTTTATTTCACAGAAATGTGTTTGTATCTGTGAATCATTTGTACTCCTCAGCAATAAGGAGCATGAGCATTTTCATGAGAATACCTTTCCTCAAGCTCTCATGAAAGCTACAACAGCAAAAAAATTGCATAATATCAGAATAACTGTGCAAGAAAACAGTTAAAGGCTTTCTGATGAGTGTGCAGAAAGCATCTAAGTGAAATTCCTATCTTGAAGATCCAGTTATTTAGACAGAAAGAGCATGTTATACCCCTAGTCTCCATAGGCAGAAAGATACCCAGAGTAAGGCATAATTAAGGTCAATGAAATTATTTTAGCAAATTCTGTATGGCTATTTGACAAAGTGTGTTAGAAGACTTAGTGCTATTCTCAGAATTAATAGCAAAGTAAATCCACAAGACAAGCTCTTCTAAAGAAAAATAATTACATAATTCTGGTTTAAGTCATTTTTGAGTAGAGACTACCAGTAATTCTAATTACATTTCACAGTTTCTTGCCACTTGATAGGGATTGCTCTGCTTTTGAAGCTCAACCTGGACTTGAGCTATGACTATAATAAAAATAATTTATCTTAAACTGCTGTCATGAAAGCCAGCATTGCATTAGTCCTAAGACAGTAATGAGGACAATAATATAATTTTTTAGTATTATAACTGAAAGCCTCAGGCATCTAGGGGAATGAGTACTTTCCCACACTTGACCTACACTCTGCTTTCACACTTCCCTCTGGCAGCAACTAAAGATCAGAGATCAGCATGGACTTTAAATATAAATGGCTAAATAGACTCAGGTGTAACAAGAAAGTATTCACACATTCCTCCTCAAGCTCAAAACAGATCTGAAGGTGGGATACATGACATACATGTGTCACAGTTGCCCCAGGGATTTGGAAGACTGGATTAATGGTTGGAAATTCCAACAGGCTGGGTTTTTTTCAGCCCAAATAGAGAACAAAAACTACTGACAATTTTTACATGTTATCAATTTGTTCTGTATTGGCTTTTTTTAAAGGATTCTGGCATATTAAAAATTACGCTCAAATTTTTAAGACCGCCAGCCTCTGAATATTTAGACATGAACCCAAACAAAAACTGTGCAACATCAGTTCCAGACAGAAAACCGAAATAATTTGGCACAGTTAATATTTTTAATAGAAAATATGAGAATAGAAAAAGAAGTCTTTTAATTTCTAGGTCATAAAAAAGCAGCATCACATTGTTTACCAAACAAAGATTATATAATTTAAATAATATTCCTTGACAACATCAAGTTCAGTGACAGTTTAATAGATACTGCTGTGATACATGACCAAAGATGTAGTTTTGACCTGAACGGTTAAACTTCTCCAAGATTTGTTAGTCTTAAGAAAAATATTGATATTGAACATAAGAATACTAATATCCACATAATAGACTACAGACCAACAGATTAGTAATGCTCCCCTCCTTCAATCTTCAGGTTCTGTAGTTTTCTGTATTAGTCAGTTCATATCTTTCCCCTTGCTCCAGTAGTTTGTAATAGGACCATTCCTGAATACATCACTGTGTATACAAAACCAAACAAACATATTTATTGTAAGGGCAAAAAATTGTCCCAACTTTCAACTCATACATATTACCCAAAGCTCAGATAATAAAAGATTTAAAAGGTACCTGCACCAACTGAAAGTCAATAATCTGCTATCGTCAGAAACCCCAGTGTATATAATTTCCATTAGATCAGTCTTTGCTGCAAAAATTGAAAGACTGATAATAGAAAATAGTCCTGAGATTTAATTCACGGAGAATTTAAGCTGTAGCCTTAGATCTCCTTGGGTGCTGTCTCTGTATTCACTGCATTTTCCATGTGTCACTATTTTTTGTGTCATTATACCAAACACCATTATAGCACTCCCAAAAGAATGTTAGCAGTGATGAGGTCTTGACTCCAGAATCATGCAATTTCATTTCTGATGTAAGGAAGAGCAGTGCTTTACAACCAAAAGATTAAAAATATAAAGCAACTTTGTGATCAGGCTGCAATATATGCTGTTCAATAGCTCCCTGAAGAGTTAAGGAATTCTTTATATACAAAGTGAAGAGCAGATTGTAGAGTTACAATGCTATGCTTTGGGCAATGAGGAGCTCAATTAAAATGGTTAGAGAATGCATGGAAAACCAGGTCAGTGGATAATATCAAATGAAATATGAAAATCTGTCATGAATAAAGGAGATTCCAATGAAGGGAAATTTTTAATTTTTGCCTTAGTAAATCCTCACCTTATTAAAACATTACTCCAAAAGAGATAACAGATCAATTACGAGGTACAAAAGGAACTATTAGAAAATGGTGTTATATGTAGGGTGGGGTTGACTGTTTGGGTTAGTGCTTTATTCCATGTAGGTAGGAGATGCTGCATTGATAGAATGAAGAGAGATCCCCAGAGAGGTTGTGGAGTCTCCTTCTCTGGAGATTTTCAAAACCCTCCTGGATGCGTTCCTTTGTGACCTGTGCTAGATTGTATGATCCTGCTCTGGCACGGGGGTTGGACTCGAAGATCTCCAAGGTCCCTTCCAACCCCGACACCCTGTGATACCTGTGAAGAGTCTGCAAATGACAGTAAAGAACTCCAAAGAACAAGCTGTTTCCAAATGATACTGTGAAGAGATGTTAAGTGATACCATTTCTGCAAGACCCCTCTCCATGGGGCAATACAAAGAGTATCACTAAAACTGATACAGCAGATGTTGTGTAAAAGGTGTAAAAGGCCCTGGTCCCACACAAGTCAAATCCTTGTTTACATGTTTCTTCAATTTTGTTGACATCATTCTAGAGTTTGGTGGGAGAATGAAGAAAAAATGTAAGTGGAGTATAGGAGATGGCAAAGGTGAAAAAAGTCTGGTAGTTTTCTATGTATATTTTCTAGGTATGTTTTAACTTGCACTCCTACTGATAAATAGATGTCCCTGAAGAACACATAGCAACAATGTAAGATACACACAGGTCAGAACTCAACATAGGCCATCTTGCCTCTAATTAATAAAGGATTAAATAGTTAGTAGTTACAATGAATATTCAGAGCCACTCTTCAACCCTTAACAACTGAAAGCTTTCCATTAACTTTTGATTGCCCATTTCCCTTATCTGAAGGCTAGAAAACTAATATATAAATGTAGGAATGCTGTGGATTCTTTTTTTTTTTTAGAGGTCGCTTCCAACCCCTAACTTTCTATGAGCCTATGATTACGCTTTACAAAATGGAAAGATTTTGAAAGTAAAATGAGAAAAAGTTTATACAGATATTAGGCACCAGCTGCAGCACTGAACTCTGAATTTAATGGAAGTTTAACATTATAATTAGTATTAGTTTAACATTATTATTTTATTTGGGTCCATTTTGAACAACAAACGTAGCCACATGTATCTGTGTCTCTCTCTCTATGCATGTTCTAGATAAGAAAAATGTATGGTTTAAAAACTACCACTACTAAGTTATTTTATAAGACATACATGGTTTATATAGATAATGTAAGTTATCAGTTGAACAGTTGCAGTACCCCTAGGGCAGGGGTCAGAAATATCCATTTAATCTGTATTATTCTTGATGATTAATTTTATCTGGGCTCTTTCCAGGTGTAAGGAAGCAGTCAAGAGGTTTTCCTGGAGTGGGGGAAGGATAGGGGATAGTGAGCTACCTACTGCACAGGAAATACCAGAAAGAATTGTCTTAGTAAAGACCTGTGAGGGCTTCCAAATGGATGCTGTTAAGCCTTACCTGTAGCATTTTGATTTGCTGTTGTTGTTAAAAGGCATATCCTAAAACAGTTTGAGACACCAGCTTCTCAAAAATGCTGAAACTGTTTCCTTAGAGAGTAAATAGCGCTTTAGTTTGGAAGGACCTCAAACTGGCTGATGATTGCTAGTAATCATCCATTCCCAAATGGTCATGACCTAAAGGTGGAAAACTCCTTGGAGATGAGCATCCCCAAGTCCAATTCCAAGCTGATTTGAGGTATCACTCCAGCAAAAAACACAAAACATTTTATGCTATTTATTTGGGGTTTTCTCCCTATACTTGTGTGAGGCTTTATTTGCCCAGGTAAAGCTCCGCAAATTTTACCAGAGCTAGGTCATGTCACAATTATACAGGATCTGGCAGAAGATTTCACGTTTGGAATATTTTTACT
>JAAGNO010011872.1:212978-243286 GCA_033439905.1 Ceryle rudis
ATAATATAGGGAGAAGAGAGGAATGTTTAAAAAAAATTACTAAGAAATTATCTTATTTCCATGGACAGATTCCTTTTGAGGGGCCTGAAGGAAAATGAGATTGTCATGTGTTCCTTTTTCCATATGGAATTCAGCAGTTCAAGCACTCACCTTACTGAATCTTTTGGATGCAGGTTGACTGCATGCAAGGATATCTTACACGATTTTTTCCAAAATTATAATTGCATTGTAATCAAGGCAATGGTTGGCTGGCTTAGCAAGAGATGCTTTTGCCTGATCAGAGCTTTGAGTTTACCTATATCTATAATACATTCCCCAATACTTCTCTCTATATAAAGATCTGGTTTATATCTTTTTATAAATGTGCAGCTTTCCAGTATATCTCTACTTGATAATTTGAATTCCAAGATTTTATTGGAGATTTTACCTTATCTTACAGTGGAAGCTTAGAAAGCCTTTTTTTCAAAGACTTCCAAAGAATAGCTGGTAATTTTTTTACTGCAAGACTGAGACTTCTTCTCTGGTGAGCTTATCTGACTAGGAATTGCACTCTAAAAGCTGATTTCGCTATCATCTTGCTCTTTTGTTGCTATAGTGGGGAAGTATCTATGGAAATCAGTGAAGGAAGCTACATGTCCACTGAAGTCAACATGCAAGCTTTGCTGGTGACTTCATGACAGGAAGATGTTAATCCAAATTTTCAGGGACAATATGGGCAAGGAAGGCTCAAGAAAAAGGACAAAGAAGAATGAATGAGGAGAAATTTAAAGATCCCACAGAAGAGAGAAAGAAGTGCTAGAAGAAAGAAACATGAAGCAGAAGAAATTAAAAAAAACCCAAACATTTTCTTATCATTACATTAGAAATGTAAGTAAGAAGGGAATCTATCTAAATGCATATTTGCTAGTCTTCTTTCCAAGAGTGTGACAAGCAAATGTTTGGAAACACTGTATTACAGATACAGAAAGTTTTAATGAGACAGCTGCTTTCCCTCTACATTTAAATTTTTTGATTTTGTAAGCAGGATTTCCAATGCAACTTATTACCTAATGAAACTGCTGTTGTAGATACTGTAATTAATGCTTAGCAATTTTTAAAGGTTTGGTTTGTGTTTTGTTTTGTTTTGTTTTGTTTTTGACAACACATGCGTTATATATATTACAGTACTGCTGAAAGATCTGTACCCCATTCTGCTTGTTGTCAAGCATAGACATAACCCTTCTCCAAAAATACATACCATTTATCTAGACAACACAGAGAAATTGTAGGACACAAAAAATCATGTTTTACTTAGGAAAATGTTCTGGTTTCAGCTGGGATAGAGTTAATTTTCTTCTTAATTTCTGGTATAGTGTTCTGTTTTGAATTTGGTATGAGAATACTGTTGATAACACACTGATGTTTTAGATGTTGCTAACTAGCATTTATCCTAAATCAAGGATTTTTCAGTTTCCCATGCTTTGCCAGTGAGAAAGTACACAAGAAGCTGCGAGGGAACATGGTAAGAACAGCTGACCTGAACTAGCCAAAGGGATATTCCCTACCATAGGACATGAGGTTGTGTTCAGCCTATAAACTGGGGGGCAATGGCCAACCATAGCTCAGGAACTGTCTGAGCATCAGTCAGAGGGTAGTGATCAACTGCATTGTGCATCACTTGTCTTTCTTGGGTTTTATTTCTCCTTCTTTTTATTATCTTCCTTTTCTTCATTATTGTTAATATTTATTTTCATTTTAATTCAATTATTAAACTATTCTTATATCAACCCATGGTATTACTTTTTTTTTTTTTTTTCCCATTCTCCTCCCCATCCCATTGGGACAGGGAAGGAATGAACAAGTGGCTTCATGGTGCTTAGCTGCCAGATGGGGTTAAATCACAACAGAAAGACAGACTCAATAGCAAACTGAGGGTAGAATTAATCTCTATGCATTTACAGACATGTTTTAAATGCCTAAAATATCTTCTCTTTGTAGGTGGTGGAGAGAAGGTACAAATTATGTGATCTATTTTAGAATACTGTTGTAAGGTTTGATGAATTGTACTCTAGAGGTGTCCCTTTCAGTGTGTTTCAGCGTGTGTAGCTGATATTGAGACAATTAGCTCAGATGAGACTTATTTTGTTTTGCAAAATTAAGAATAATATATATTAGAAAGCATAAATTTACCCATATTAGAGCTTTTTAGAGGACCTCTAGATGTATCAGTTTCACGACGCATAGGACATTTATCTGAAAAAACAAGCAAGATGCATGAGTAACACTCAAAGTCAGAACAAATAATCCTTTATTAGGAAGAACGTTTATATGGATCTTTTTTAAAACGATCGTCCCTTGTTCTGTTACTACTGGGACTCATAAAAAATGTTTCTCCAACTTCCTTGTAAGTTCCCTTCATATACTGAAAGGCTGCAATAAGGTGTCCCTAGAGCCTTCTCTTCTCCAGGCTGATCAACCCCAACTCTCTCAGCCTTTCTTCAGAGGAGAGATGTTCCAACCTCTGATCATTTTTGTGCCTCTCCTCTGGACTTACTCTAACAGGTTCATGTCTGTCTTGTCTCAGAAGAGTAGAGGGGGAGAATCACCTCTCTTCTGCCTATCTTGCCTATTTGCCCTTTGTCAAGCCATGCTGGCTGTCTTTAATCACATCCTTGTCTTCAGTGAGTTTCAACATATATTCCAAGAGGATCTGCTTCATTATCTCATTGAACACAGAGGTGAGACTGACTGGTTGGTAGTTCCTAGGGTGTTCCTTTTACCTTTTTAAAAATGTACATGATGTTTCACTTTTTTCATTTCTTGGGGACTTTGCCTGACTGCCATGACTTTTCAAATATGATTGTGATTGGCTTATCAGCTACATCAGCCAATTTCCACAGGACTCTGGGAGGCATCTCACTGGGTCCCATGGACTTACGTATATTCAGGTTCCTCGGTGATCTCAAACCCAATCTTCACTTACAATGAGACAGACTTCATTCCCTCAGTCCCTGCTGAGGGTTCAGAGGCTTGAAAGATGTGTGAAGAGATGCTACCACTGAAAACTAAGACCAAAAAAAACCTGTTGAGTACCTCAACCTTCTCCATGCTGGTTGTCAGTAGATCTTCTGTCCCAATTTTTTTGGGGGGGAAAGATTTTTTTGAATCTTTCTCTCGCCAAAGTACCTGTAGAAGGCCTTATTATTATTCTTTGCCTCCCTTGCCAAGATATATATATAAAATATTACTTGCAACATATATAACATTGTTATATATGTTGTATTTGTTGTATATATTGTATATGTTGTATATAATATTGTATTTGACAATGTACATAACGTATATAACATTGTTATATATGTTATGTACATTGTCAAATACAATATTATATACATGTTATACACTGAGGTTTTGGTATTGGCTATTCTGGGATCTCTCTTTCATTTTCCACATCAAATTTTACTGTGCCGTAACATAAGAATTTTTTTAAAACTTTGACAAATCCCAAAACACTCTAATAAGAGGGATTCTTTGGTTATTGCAAGGAGTGAACACAGGGATGCCTTTTCTCAAATACAAAACTGCATAAAAGATTAAGTGGATGGTGACTGCCTGTGCCACTGCCAGTGGGAGACAATTAAGTGCATCTATAGAGCAATTCCTCCTGGACCCAGGTTCTCACTTTAGCCAGGCATGATTTCTTCTTAATATGATTACCTGACAAGATAGAAACAAATGTACCTTCCTGTGTAATTTTGTCTCTTTTCACTAGCAGTAGAGGCAGCCTTTTGAGTGTTGCGATGTTTTCAACTACTTTTTACTTGCCTTGTAGATGTTCCTTCATATTTGTACCTTTGACATGCAAACTGCTGTTGTCTTATTTAGTAGTCTTCTTTTTGCTTTTCCACCTATCTTTGCAAGTACTACTATTAAATGTCCAGATGGATTTAACACATGAGAAATAGAAGCCCACTGCAGAAGCTATTTGAATGTATGTTACCAAAATCATCATGCTACTGATTGAGCTGAGGACAGCTTTATGTATCGTGTGCCATTTTTGAGAAATTACTGTCATAATCCCTTTTTTTTTTTTTTTAGGAATAGGATTATATGCTACCTTTCTCAAAATGTTAACATTGTATTCCATTAAAAAGTACTTCTTTCTAGTTAGGTTTTCCTTGTGCACTCTCTCTAGTTTAAAAACATCTGTATGTGGTGAGCACAAATGACATAGGGTTTCTAGTTCAGTAGGTATGTTTACATTTTAAGTTTTAAGGATTAACTTAATAAATTACCTCATTTACTGTGATTATTCAGTGTAGTACTGCACAATGTCTCTGACCATTCTTTGAATATAAGATTTGGAAAATATCTCCATCCACAAACAGCAACTGATTTTGCAAGCATCTTGTATAAATATTTTCAACAGTGGACATCCACTTCAAAGCTTTTGCACAAAAAGGAAAGAAGGGAAGGCAGGCATGATAGATACTTCAAGGAGTCAAGGAACATTCCCATAGCAGAGTCAATTTTTACATTATTTATGTATCTTTTCAGCAGTGAATGTTTAACAGTGTTGATCAAGCAATGAATTCTCTCCTATGTGCTCCCTTCTCTGACAGCACAGCAATATCAGAGCTAGATTTTTCTACATCATTTTTCCTGAGAAGATATTTTAATTTTTACCAGTATCCATTAAGGAAGATGATAACAAAACAGCTGCATACATGCTGTGTATTACTTTCAGGGATGAAAATGTTGCAGTGGTCTCCAAAAGAAGCAGTGAAAACCATTAGAAATATGGGATCTTCTATAGAGATGAACATAATATCACATCTGGGAACTTGACAGGGTTAGGGTAAGGTTTAACTTAAGATCATTCTTTGACAGTTCAATAGTCCTGTTTTCTACTAAAAATATTGCTTGTGACATCCCTGTTGTGAACACTGCTTGTATGGCTGGGTTCTTCAAGTAAAAAGAATTTATCCTGAAAGAGATGTTGTCTACCTTTTCTGTTTTTGCATTTACAGCCAGGACAAACATTGCTGCTGCCAGATGCCTCTGGTACTTTCTGAAACAAGTGGAAGAGCTAACAATCCAAAATTAGCCTGAATATCTAGAAGCTGGAGATGTGGTGTAAATGTGAGCATGGTTCCAGTGAGGCCAGTACAACATACTTCCAGAAGCTGTCCGAAAGGTTAGGATATCAAGCTAGTGATAAAACAGATGTACGAGATCTGTTCTTACAGATGGATAACACTGCTGCACCTGAGCCTTGTCTATAGGTTAATCTTCAGTGCATGGATGTTGCCCAGAAAGATGAGCAAAACCATTTATACACACAAGGGAAACTGACAACTTTATCTTCCTCTGGCTGAAAGGATTTACTTTTTTTTCTTATTCAGATCATAAGATCAACGAATGAATCTTGAAGGGTCTGGAAGTAAATCTGGGCTCCAAGGTATGTCAGTAGTCAACTGGAAAAGCCTCAAAACAGATTTAAAGGAGTAAGTCAAGTGGATAAGAAAGGGCATAAAGCAGCTGCAGACAAAATGGTAGTAGCCTTAAGGAGAGGAGGGGAAGAAGGGGATAAAATGGGACCCATCCATGCCTGTTTTCCACTGTGCTTCCCCTCAACCTGCTGGTCCAGAGTTGGAAGATGGAGAAGAAATGGTGCTTGATCAATGGTCAGCCACTTAGATCTTACAGTGGTGGTCATAGGCGAAACTACATTAGCTGAAGCAGCTGTAGTACCTTCAGAAGCCAGAAAAAAGATAATGCCTTTACCCTTAGTTCAAGGGGTAAAGGCTTTTGTAAAAAAGAAATTATCCATTGCATATTTTAAATTTCTTTTACCCCCAACCCCTCACTTCACAAAGACTTCAGGCTTCCTTCCTATTTTTTCCCTTCCTTTTTGAAGCAGGATGCTCTCTTTCGGGGTGCATGGGATGCAGCATAAAGAAGACTGGTTTCAAGGCAGTATCATAACAAATAAATATTAAGAAATCAAATTTAATTAGTCTCAAATTCTTCCAAGCAACAGCTTATGAACTAATGCTGCCAGTGCTTACCTTTCTCAGAGTGCATGAAAAGGTTCTGCTTCAGTCTACTGATGTTCAGAAAGTATCAAACCAAGCACAAAAGAATGGGGAGACTTTTGGAAAAATGCAGGAACATAGCAGTCATGGTTATGGTTGGCAGGAGTGTGAGATACCCACCTTCCAATTCAAGATCAGAGAGCATGTAACACCAAAGGCACAAAAGCACTTCTTTGCCATAGAAATGACGTAAAAAATGAAGAGGAAGTAAAATGGATGGTTGTGAGAAGGCAAGGACAATTACTCTCTTTGCACATTTTTGTAAGCCTGTATCTTGTAAAGCAGCAGTCAATGCCCTGCTTCATCTCTCAGGCTAACAGGAGCTTGGCAGAGGTGGCACAGTAGCTGTTAGAGCATTGCTTACTGCTGTGTGAGGAGAAGTCCATTGATTGGACCATAAATACTAATACTTGGTAAATAGCCAGTGGCATGCCAAATTGATGGCAGGCAAACTCAACTTGTTTAGTAGTAATTTTCAAGGTTTATGCTGGTACATATTCAGCTACTCACCAACTGCTTAATCACAATTAAAAAATAAGAATTAGATAACTGTATAAACAGACACACATAGAAATGCATGCAATAATCTGTACCAATCTTTTTTTCTCTTGAGGCTGGAAGCCTGGGAAGTCTACAATTTTTCCAACAATGTAATACACATTCAGCTCAGAAGAAATGGATAAGAAGGAACTATTAATGTTTTAGTATCAATTAAGAAGGTAAAAATAATTTTGGCTTTTCACTGAGTTAAAATAAATAATTAAATTACTATTTAATTATTTCACATGTTAATGAACAAGAATGTGTTCTTCAGCTACATAACTCTTGCTGACTCAGTTGATATGAAGGTTGCTGACAACCTTAGTGTCTGGGACTCATCCATGAGAGAGTATGTCAGGATACTGAATGTGGCATTCATCTTATTTCTGTTACACTAGCTAAAGGCTTGCATTACTCTCACCAAACTGCAAATGGTCTGTTCACATAATTTATGCTTGTATGCACACAACATTCACACTTCATGGTCTGTAGGTGTTAAAAGTATGTTTTCCTCCTGGTGTTCATTCTTTTAGTTCTGTATTAGTACAGCACTAGAGTTCTCCCAACATGTAGCTGTAGCTAAAGTCTGTATTTATCTGTACTATAGCTGTGCTATATCCAGCCTGCTTTTCAAACTGTTGAGACTTTTATTCAGGAATTCTGAAGGAATGAAATATCACCACGCAAAGCAAAATTACAAATATTGTAATGACAATTACAATAATATTTCAAAGTATTACTCTCTTCTAGATAACAGCATCTGTGGGCCAGCCATTAAAATCTGATGGCTCCTTCATAAATTCCAAGTTTAGATGGAGAGATTAGCAAGTTAATTAGTTTATTATTTATGTTGGGTTTTTTTTTTAATTGAAGGAACAGATTATTAGTAACACACATGGCATGGCTACCCATATGAACTCTTGTTGGATTAAAATGCTAAATTCAAATTTGTCCATCAAAAGATTATGGTTGCTTGTCATACCTGTCACTGGGAATGGCAGTTAATGTTGACAGGGTGTATTTGAGCATATTTTGAAAGCTGTGAATTCAAATTTCACTAGTGCAAGTTAAAGCTTTGAATCTAAAACTAGTTCATGCACTAGCTAAATCATATGTTAGTGTGGTGAGTGACTTCTTAGGAACAAGCAGTCATCCCCAGTTTCATTTGCTCATACAACAAATGACACCAAACGTGCCTTAGCTTCAGCCCCACCATATGCAGGTCTACATTACAGAAACAATTATATGAAGGCCTGCTGTAATCTGTAGAAATGAAATGTAAAAATAGGTTTATGCTGCAAGACTGAATTTTCTTAAATTCACCTATGGGTGTGCTTTGTATGCTAATACAAATCAGATAGAACTGATCAGCCAGCGTTGATGTTTCTGTTAGGGACTGATTTTGGTAGTCAAACTAGTTCATTTATAGCAAATTCTTGTATACCCTCATGATACTGCATGGTGCCAGAGAGACAGACTCCCTCTTTTCAGGAAAAAGCAACCACGCAGTTATTTGTGGTCTTCTGGTATATGACTGTTTCTAAGAAAAAAATCTGATGGGTCAAGTGAGACATTAATCTGTATGTCATAAACAAACATCAATCATCTTTAATTTACATTCACATACAAAGCATGGCCATAGGTGAATTAAGTACATAAATTTGCATAATTTATAACTCATTAATATTTCAATATAATTTTCTTCTTCTTTTTTTTCTTTTTTTTTTTTTCCCCCACTGGACAGTTTTAAACTAACAAAGAATGTACTATGAATGGGTTGGGGGTTGGTTAATAAAATCACCATTCACTTCTTTCATATTTGCTGCAAGGAATACATGCGTGGAGATTGCAAATATCAGTTGTTCTGTTTTGCTAAAACTCCTTATTGTTGTTTTGTGCCATCGCACCCAGTGTGGTGTTTCAACAGGACTATGCCATTGTATTTGTCCTACAAAACACTGCCTATTCCTGAGGTGGTAAATGGCTAAGGAGGTAATTATCCCAGAGTGGGAGAAGATAAGGACACAAAGCATGGAATAAGAAAGATTATTTAAATGCAGAGCAGAGAGTTAAAACTGGGTTGGTTGTGGTTTTTTTACCTATCCTTTGGATATTTCTGTGCTTTTGTCTTAAGTAGCATGAACTTGAGTTCACTTTTACTGGGTCAAGTAATTTTAAAAACGACCCCTTCTAACCCTGATGATTTGCTGGCATATTAATTCATGCTTTCTTGTGTTAATGGCAAAAGATGAGTTCCCTGCAGAGAAGAAGGATTTCTAATTCATGACAAATTACTTTTCAAAATTTGATTTTGCTCTAAATCATCAGATCAAGCAAAACTGTTCAAAATTTCCTGCAAACTCTAAATTTGTTGAAAGTTCCATTTTAAAACACCCAGCAAATGTTACTTTACTGACCACATGTGCCCCAGGCCCAACAACAGTGGTGCAGCTGAACTTCTTTAGATGTAGATAAACTTCATTAAACAGCTGTCTGCATCCAAAGGGTCTGTGGGTTAAAGCCAGGGCTTCATTGGCCCTGGCTCCATGGAAGAGTATGACTGTAGCTCTCCAGGCTGTTCTGCATCCTGCCCTGTCTCTCCTCAGAGCCAGCTGCACTCAGAACCCCTGGGCTCCTTGATGAACCTTGTAGACCCCCTGATTTTCGGTGTTGGAAGGTCACTCAGCCAAAGATACACCAAACAAAGGATGTTGAACTTGATTATGCAAATGTTAGTGAAAATGTTAGCTGCTTGTATTTTTACTTTTGATAAGCAAGTAGAGCTTATTGTGCTTTACTCATTCCTATGAGAATAATTTAGTTAGCTGCCTCCCTTGAACACATTTAACCTCACCAGTTGACAGTGGGCTGTACTGGTCCCATTATGACAATAATCCTTAGTATCTTGTGTTCTCTTATTTCAGAGAGGCATGAAATTAGTCTGGACTATAGATGAGTTTGCAGAAATAACAGTTAGAAAAAGGAAACAGCTTGGAAAGTAACTGTATATGATACTGGAACTATTGAAAGACAGTAAACATGAAACCTACAGATATCAGTTTCACAGGGTCACTTTTCAGGGGAAACTGTGTGACAAACAATGGTGTTTGGTTTGTTTGTTTGTTTGTTTGTTTTTTAAAGGGAGCTTTTTCTTGATTTGAATTATTCATTTTTACTCTTGACCATTATTCCTATGTTGGTTGATGATGAAGCATATCATATCCAATAATAATATGGTATCATAGCAACATAAAGGATACCAGTCTCGCAGATTCTGGAGATGTTGATATCCTTGCATTTAGCTAATGCAAAACAATTGTTGAGCTGACATCTTTGAATATGTTTATTTTTTCCAGTTAAAAAAGTGGTGCTACTATCTGATATGACATTGTGCCCCTATGTTGCTTCAGGCTTCCTTTAAGAAGTCTCTAAAAGTCAATTCTTTTTGTAATAAATATACTGTTAAACAACTTTGTCATGGCCTTAGATCTTGAACTAGCTGTGCTGGAAAATATTTTTATTTCATTTTAATGTGAAGCACCAACCTAAAGCTGTCATTGTAATAACACTGAAAACGTTGTGTACCAGTTAACATGCCCTGCTGTGCAATCTTTTTTTTTTACAGAGTGGATGGGAGAACAGCTATTTCAATAAACAGCTCACAAGTTGTGTAAGATTAACTAGGGTCATAATAACAGGAACTCAAACAGTATTTTTGATATATGCAAGTGTTTCAAAGCTCATCTTCCTGACCTGAAATAGTATAGTGCTAGAGTTGTGTATGAAAACAAATAAATAGAAATCCTATAAACTTTACCTCTTTCAAGAAGCTGCAAAAATTACCACAAGTTCAAGCTGAGTAATTAAGTTTTCTTGCAGAATACATGCAAGCATGTTCACATTCTCCATTTTTAGCAAACTGACAACTATAGGAAAAAAGATCCTGTGTTGTTTCCAGAAAGCAGCCCTTCTTCCCTGACATAGTCATCTCAAAATTACATTGAGGTAGAGAGGATACAAAATTCATGGACTAGAAATGAGACATGCTTTTTACAAGGCATCTCTGAGAACTCCAGAACGTTTGCAAGCATTTTTTGCCACTGTCATTTTAGAAATTTGTGTTGTTTTTACATTGTATCAAAAGCTCCTTTTGTCGCTAATAATGTGCATCGCAGTGCCATCTAGCGTGCGAAGAGAAGAATAGGGGGGAGAAAATAGGTGGTCTGAGCTTCGATTTGTGTGCAAGAAAAAATCAATGCCAAACACAACACTAACCGAAGATAATTATTCCTGCCTTCAACAGCTATGTCTCTAATTTCAGTAGCTCATCATTAGACCTTATGCAGCACCAAAGACAGAAATATGACCTGTTCTGTATTTTTCCATGTGATTATGTTACCTGTGGGATTCTACTTTATCAAATAGAATTCTTTATTTAGTGATTGATTATCAGAAACTGCCCACCTTGAACTGCATAAAATGGGCTAAATGATGCAAAGAGAAATATGAGAGACATGCTGCTTTAATTTATTATTTTGCAGTGAAAATCTGTCATTAAAAAGACTGTATGTATCTACAACCTGTTCTTTGGAGCCAGCTAAGCTGCTGATGTCTTCATGAGACAATATATTGCAACACTACAAACAGAAGAAACTGGAAATATAAAATCAAAAATTGAGAAAAGCTGTTTTCACCAAATCTCATCATAGCAATGGAGATTGGGCATCACAAGTACAAAGTTCAATCTCCAGCTGCAGGGAACAAGATCCTATATTAGAACAGCCTTTGAAGAGCTCCTTGATGTAATGTATATTATAATAAGCTGGAGCTCTGATTTGTGCCTGAGATATACATCCCTGAAAATTTTTCCTCATGGGTGGACTTGCATTTTCCCTTATCTTTAACTGATCTGAGGAGGAAAGAAAGCAGTCCTGTTTTAATAGGCAATGTTGACTCAAACTGGATGGCCTGTAGTCTTCCAAAGATATACCAGAAGGTCTTGCAAGCTCATCTGCTGCTTTCCCAAGTGCATGCCTTGGCTTAACCATGCAGCTGTAAAACACTGTATGCATTGCATGTTTCTGTGAAACATCATTTGACATCATGTCTAGTGCTTCAGGGAGACCCATGGTGCCAGTGTGCATGTGCATGGCATGATGGCTACTGAAGCAAGACCTATCCTCAACAAGAAACTGGCAAGGTAGGAGCTGGAGCCTCTCCACTTGGTGTTGCTACCTTCCACACTGCAGTCAACTAAAGCAAAACCAAAACAGGGGTACTCAGAAATGACATAACCATGTGGCTCCTCTTCTCTGAGAAGAGCATCAATCTCCCCTTAGGACTTTCAATGCACCTGGGTGCCATGGTAGAGCTTACCAGGGTTGGGGGCATCCTGTCCCATCCAATCCCAGGGTTCCTGGCCACCAATGGCACAGTCTGCTGGTTGGCTGCTAATGAAGAGAGGTTTTATGTAGAGGGCACAGGCCAGGCAGGTTGAGCTCTGGACCTTGGAAGGTACATACTCATCACTTCAAGTCTCCATAAGTAGGAACTTCAGAGCAGCTTCAAGACTTTATTACCTGTCTACAAAACAAACAAACAAGCAACAAAAAACAAGTGCTGAGGAGATTAGAAACTGGATATCCACCTGAAAAAAAAAAAAAAAAAAAACAAATAAGGAGGACGTGAGCTCCAAGGTTTGGTATCTGTGGATAAAGGAATGCTGGTGTTGCCTTATTCGAAACCAACTTTTTGAAGAACCGAATCAAATATATAGCAAAACTTGTTTTTCTTCTTTCTTTCATAGAGTTGTTTAATTGCACATTAAAGAGGATAGTGCATAGCTTAAAAAAGAACATATAGTATACACAGTATATATATACTTCCCATAGGTAATTCAGCTTTCATGTGACTAGTTTACAATAGGAGGTACAGTGTTTTGCCTGGGTTTATTGCAAATCAAGGCTCCTTTAGAATCTTCTTTGTACTTGTCAGACAATCCATTTCTTAGCAATATGATATACGTCTGTATATACACCTGGATCCATGTCAGAAAACAAATTCCTGATCCTCTGACTTTAGTGCAGACAGTATTGCACTCACACTTTCACATTTTCAAGAACTATGACTAAATAAAACAACCTGAAAGCCTGATTGCCATGTTACACATTCTCATCTTCAACACTTTTCTAAATGCTTCTTGATTCTCTGCAAACTTCCATCCTGTGTTTATCACTCTCCTCTCTACAGACATTCTCTCTAAATGAGAGGTTGATAGACAATTTATTCAGAACCAGATTCTGTGCTTAAACAAAATTATTACTTTGTTTTGATTGTAAAGGTTCTGTAAGAATAAGAACTTTTAAAACTAGGCATGAAAAAAAGAGATATGCACTGAAGGACAAGGTTTTAGCAAATCCAAATGGTAGGCAAGCACCTGCAAATTGAAGGAAACAATTTATTTCAAGTATGTTATATGTGTAATGGCTCAATGGAAAGCCGGGTATTCTTATGCTTTATGCTTCCTGCTGTCAGCTTAAGTGGAACAGCAAAATCATTTGGTGATTTTTTTTTTCAATATAGGTGATGTAAAGGACTTTGGAGAAACCATATAAAAAACCCCACACTTTTCCTCTTTGTCTAAAGAGACAGGTATTTGACTTCTACATCAGACACTGTCAAGATTAAAACATGTTTAGAATTTAAATTACTTCTGTATTTAATATTGATAATTCTAATTTACAGCATTTATGTTCCTTCTTTAACCTAGAGACAGGATTAATATTCATGAGATTGCTTTTGGTGATGTGCAAGCAATTCTGTAAGTCAAATTCACTCAACCTGTATTTGCATGGAATATTTACTTTTTCTATAATATCTTTAATTTTGTCAACACTGAAAGCAGATCATGACTTTGTTTTTCAGGTTGTTAAAAAAATAAAAATCAAGTGTTTTCAAGTTCAGCAGAGTGCTGTCCTTTCCCTCCCCCTCAAGAAAATAACAAAAATCCTACAGCTGAACACAACAATAAATAATATTGTTCAGTTCTGGCAAGCAAATTCTTGGCATAAAACAATTATTGAAACTGTAGCACTACCTGCTTTATTTCTATGGTGATAATGATAAACAGAAAGAATACCAGCTACATTCATTTGTGACATAATGCAAGTGCTCCTAGCTAAATTTAAGGGGTTTCATTAGTCAGATTTTATAGCTTATTCTGAAATATTTTAAAAGATAATTTTGTTTAAAAAGGTCTAGACCATTTCTGTTGTTCAATTATTATGTAAATGCTTTGCTATGTTCCATTTCTGCTATCTGTCACTGGGGGTAGCTTAGCAAATGGCGACTCAGCCTTTGGTCAGCAGCTCATTGTACTGAGCCTACTCCAGATGTCATAAAAACATCTTGTTGGGATTTTTTATTTCTCTCACTTCCCTGCAGGCAGCCCAGACTGGAATGGATTTATGTAATTTTATTTTGGGACTGTTTTTTGCTGCAAGGCCTACAAAAAACCCCGAGGCTTTACATTTTGAGAGCTGAAGTTGCACACCACATATATCTTAATTTCACTATTAAGTTGATTTATGCTCAGAAATACCTGGTCTCCTTACAAATACCCTACAGACCTTGAGATATTTTCTTTCCTTTTCTTGTCCAACTCCAAGTGAGAACAGTTTGGATAAGTATCAGCCTTAGATTTTTTGCTGTAAAATCTTGATTATCTTTTTGTATGGACAGTTCTACTGAGCTGCCTGGAGAGCATTCTAAGACCCTTTACTGTAGCTAAAGGTAACAATTCCATACAATATAATTATCACTGTAAATGTCAATGTATCTACTGGGGGGAAAAAAAAAAAAAAAGTATTTACTGCAAGGATTCTTTTAATAGAATACACTCATTAGAATATTGCTATCACATTTCCTAGGACGTGTCTATAGCATTCAGCTGAGTGGAGTGTACAGAGCTTTGAATGAACTGACGTACTCAGATATACCAAACAAAGCATCAAGTAGAGTCCTCACTGGACTTCAAAAAGCAATATAGTTGCATTACTATAGTGCTGTGTCTATAGTAATCAGTCATGGTGTAGAAGCAGGTTTACAGACCTGTGTATAGTGCTGTGAGGTGCTGTTGAAGTCTAAGTCCAGTCGTCAGCTAAGCACTGCACGACCACTCTCACTCCTCCCTCCCCTGGTGGGATGGGGAGGAGAATTGGTAGAAAAAGGCAAAACGTTGTAGGCTGAGACAAGAACAGTTTAATAGGGCAATTCAAGGAGAGAAGAAATAACAGTAACAACAAAACTAGCAGAATGTATGAAGTGAGCTATGCACAATGCATTTGCTCACCACCTGTAACCCAATGCTCAGCCCATGTCCAAGCCATGTTCCCTCCTCCCCGCAGCCAGCTGCTCCAGTCACATAGGGCACATAATATCATATGGTATTGAATATCCTTTTGGCTGGTTCAAGTCAGCTGACCTGGCTGTGGCACCTCTGCATTTCTTGTGAAAATTAACTCTATCCCAGACCAGTAGAGATGCTGAAGCTGTTGTATGGGTTGAAGTTAGGTCTGCACCACCACTGTTCTAGCAGCATCCCCTCAGTGCCCTGGCAGTACTGTCAGGTTTGGTTTTGGCCACTTGCTGGCTCATGAAACCAGCTGCAACAGTTAGGGGCCAATCCTGCTCTGGGACTTTGCTGCTCATTTTTGCCACTGGGATGGGTGGGACAGGGATATCTGGTCTGCCATATAGCAGCTTTGAACTTATGGCACATTCATCGGTGTAAGCCAAGTCCAGTGTAAGATTCACTTAAAAGTGAGGAAATTCAGGAACTGTTCCACCTCAGTATAGCTTTATTAATCCAGGGTCTTCAGCTGTCTAAACATGATTTAGACACAAACCCAGTCAGAGCCCTTGGTTTACATTTTCTGGTGAAAACAGTGTCTCACTTTTTATGAAGACATGCCCGCAAAGACCTTATTTTGTCCCTTTCTACCCAGTGTCGTTACCAAAGGAGGGTAGTGTTGTATTACATGATCTTGTCCTTTTTCTAGCATGTTTCATAAGCAAGTCAATGGAAAAAATCTAAATCATCTTCAAATACTGCTAAGGTAAATTAAATTAAGTAGGGATGTGCATATCTCCAAGACACTGCTTCAGATTCTTTTCAGGTGAAATTAAGCATCTGTTTCAGTTCTCATTAAAAAACATTAGAAAGTGAAAGCAAGTAGTACCATTATAAGAGAAGAATAATTTAAAACAAATTCTGATTCTTCAGATCAAGGTGATCATCTCAGAAATACCTGTTTGTGATGTTCTTAGGAGTGTAGAAGAGTGAGAGAGAAATGCAATACTTTTATTTCTTATTGCTAATCACATGGCAAATATCACGACGACACTTCTATTACTTATTTTTTATACTTTGACAGCATACAGGCAGCACTGGCAGATATATGTATTAGGCATGTGCAGAGAAAATTAATTTTCTTGAGAAATTTGCGTCTCTCTCAAGAAAGTAACTTTGAACATCTGCAAATGGTTCTTTGAACCTCAGCAAGAGGACTAAAAAGACCATCGTTAAAGAGGTAACATTTGTTTTACCTCAAGATATGGGTGGAAGTATGGAACAAGTTTGAGATTGTCAACTAATAAGTCAGATTCATGAGTTCATAACTTATTTTGGGTTGAGCACTGTCAGATGTTATAGCATCCTCCACTATGGCTTTATTACTGTTCTGTGCAGCTTTTTGAACAAATATTATCAACCTATCATTTGTTCCATCTGTTCTCAATACTGTTAATGTCTTGTATGGGTAAATTAGAGGGGTTTTAAAAACTACTGAAAATTAAAATGAAATGCTAATCTTACAAAGTTGGTTGTTTATCTTCAAATTTCTCTGTAAAAAAAATTCTTTATATGCCTGCTTAACTTACCAGGGCAACTGAGACTAACAGTTATGATAACTAATGCAAACGTTGCTTTTATATGACATAATTAGGGTCTAGTGCCAGCTTTTCATATACTGACAACATTGTGCCAGCTCCTCTAAACAAACTGTTTCATAACAAAGATATCACATACAAATAAATTAAGTGGCTCAGCTCCTGAATTCATCTGAACAGTATCTGTTACATTATGTGCCATAGCTTGTAATGTGTTACATGCCAAAACAGATAAAAAAGATAAAAGGTATTAGGGATCCACTTCAAGAAGGATAAGACTTTTCTTAAGATGGGGCTTGATAAGCTCAGAGGGAGCTGCTATGGACATTGTTCTGGGATGGTCCAGAGTTCTGTGTGACTCCAGGACATAACACCATATGAACTGGCTGCATTCATCATCCAGGTCATCTACAGTCTGCTTCACCCTCAGTCTTGTCAATAGGGGAGTAAGAGTGAGCTTATTGGTGCATAGATCAGAAAGGTATGTTTCTATACAGCCTTCTACTCTACGATATTGTGCATATGCGCCATATGTCTGTGGATAAGTGGTCTTAGGGGCTGATGTAGCCTTATGACTAGAAGACTCAAAGTTTATTAGCAAAGACATACAACTTCAGGTAAGCCTAAAATGAGTATATTGTAGACAATTCCTGCATCTGAATAACTGCCAGCATACATTTATTTTCTGAAGTGACTGTTTTGCAAACTGTGTTTCTAATCTTCCTTTTCTTAAGTCTGAATTCTAGACAGGGTATGCATTTATCATATTTTTTTTTTTTTTTTTAATTCCAAGGTAACTACTGTGAACGAAGCATAAGGTTGTCTTCATGAAAATTATTCTGGTTTTGTCTTCTGGAAAACAGGTAGCACACGTTTCTGAGTATGTTTTTATCTTGTTATTTTCAGCAACCAAGAAACTCTGCTGAAGTGCCTTAGAAGTTTATCCCTAGTCTTTATCATGTGTTTTTCCTCAAATATATATATATATATATTATTTCACGCTAGCAGCTAAATTAAATCAGATTATTTTGGAACTGATGAAAGTTTTTATCAATTAACTAGATGATGACAGTGTACGCTTTAAATTTACAGACAGTGTCAAAATGGAAGGAATTATCAGCAGCTCAGGAGACGGAATCATAGAATCACAGAATCATAGAATGTTAGGGGTTGGAAGGGACCTCTAGAGATCATTGAGTCCAACCCCCTGCCAAAGCAGGATCACCTAGGGCATGTTGCACAGGAACATATCCAGACAGGTTCAGAGTAACATTGACAAATAGAAAAATTAAAGAAAAAAAAAAAAGATGCCATTTAATAAACATCAAATTACACATTTAGCCAGCAACGGCCATCTGCACTGAGAGACTAAGAAATAGCTGGCTAAGGAACAGTTGTGCACAGAAGGCTTTAGGTGTTACAGTGGATCACAAGCTAGTAAGGAGATGAATCAGATGAGTGATGGCTTTCTTCTGTAACATGTACAATGTGTAAATGAACATGCAGTTTGTAAAATATTTTTTTCATTCTGTTGAGCACAGGTAAACAGATTTAATTTTTGTGATTCTAGGTTTCGATTTTTAGCTGTAAGTAGCTTAATCCAAATTATTCTTCCCATCACACCTTGCAGAAAGCTAGCCTCACCATCCCCTGTACAGATGGCTTCAGTAAGTGATGTACTATAATCCCTGAATGACCACTGAGCTTCATGCAGGCTCTTAACGTTCAGTTACAGCCCCCTCCATATCCCAAAACACAATGATTAGCTCAAGAGATTCATATGAGCTTTCTTTTTCTCACACTTGATTTATCAAAAACCTAGTTTTGCTAATCTTGTTAAGAAATAACAAAATGTGAGGGGTTAAAGAGATGGCTGGTTTGCACTGATGTAACTTGGGCCAGCATTTCACCCAGGGATATAAAGCAATTAATCACGTCACACAGCAGTACAAAGCTGTTGTGAAACCCAGACTGTTGGACCTATGATCTGTCCAATCACGTGGCTGTGCTCCCACATTTTGACACCTGCATCAGAAGAGCTTCTAAACTGAAGCAATAGTGCAGAGGAATATTTTACAAGAGATCCATAAGTAGACCATTAACAAACATAGCTGTCTGTCTTCATAAAGAGGGAGCTTGAGACTCTCTTCTCAGACCACGAAGTAAAGTTTGGAGCATCCCAGATTAGACAGCTATGTCCAAGAATCAGAGGGTGAAAGGTAATGGATTGCACATGCCAATGTGGAATTTGTGAGGAGCACAGTGGAACACCAGCATTCAGAGAGAAATCTGAAAATGATAAAAGGTTCTTGGCATCCAGTTCTTAGGTCATTCAGTTACATAGAGAGCATGAGGAAATTTACAGAGATGTGATTAGAAAGAGCAGGAAGGAGCATCCAGGCAGGATGAGTCAGCATGGCTTGGACATGCAGTAGTCAGCAGAAATGGCCTCTGAAATATAATCAGGAACACGGTGACACAACACCTTGAAAGCAAGGTTGGGAAGTTGAAATGAGGACGGACACCTGAAGATGAGCTAGATTGAGATCTCAGTGCTTTATTTTGAGATGAAGTCAAGACAAATAAGAACCCTTTCGTGGCATTTGGGACTGTGATATACATCCCTATTTTGTTGCTTCATTATGCAGCTGTGTAAAGATAATTGAGAGAACTATGCTAGATTTTTCATCAACAAGCAATAAAATGTGATAAATATGTTACATGGAATGGCAAATGTTAGAATTAACAAGCTGAAATGTTGACGAATTACTGTTTATATACTTGACATGTAATAATTGCTTCATTTATCATTTGAATCTGGAAAACTTAAATAGAAGGCATTTATAATTAATTTTCTCTCCTTGCAAACTGCAATTCATTCCACACTCAAAGGAGTCAGTGTGAATTTTTTTTCTATCAGCCACAGGCCATAAGTTAATGCATTAAAAAAAATCAGAACATTTAAAATAACAGTCTAATTAAATTATATCCTCTACTGTTGGAGAAAAACACATGATTCTTCAAGAGATAATCAGTCACCACAGTAAACACCATTTAGTTCTTCTCACAAATCTATGTCTACCCCCTGGCAATCTTAGACTGTCAAGTTGAAGAATTCACTTTACTGAACGGATGAAGGATATTGACTTCAGCCTTATTAGCAACTTCAGATGAGAATGACAATAGTTCATTAAATGATAATATTTTTCCATATACTGCCTTTCCTTCATCATGCAGAAGAATATACTTTGCACAGAGTCTGACAAAGCCCACATATCTGATTCATGCTACCCTGCTGATCAGCTTGATAATGTTCTTTCCTTAGGGTCTTTCCTGTTTGAGAAGCAAAAGTGTGCTACTGCCTCACTGAAACCAGTAATGAAGATGGTGCCCACCTCAGGTCAAACTGCTGGAAAGCCTTGCTCCATGATGGGCCCATCGAGACACTGGAAATATCTGGATACTTCTACAAAGACCATATCAAAGTGGCTACGCACAAAACACTCTTCACAAACAGCAGTTGCTGTCCTACAGAGTAGAGTGGAAGAGTATCATTAAAGACCTGTGGACTTACACGTCTTTGCTAGTCAAAGAACATCCAAATAGGCAAGATCCATATATATAGAGAGAGAGCTGTGAACAACTGTCAGAGAAAGGCTGTTACTAGATTAGCTACTTTTCCACAGCAAAATGAACTCAGGTCTCTCACATATAGCTACATAGCAGTCACACAGGCTTCATGTGTAATGCCTGTAAACATCACCCATGCAGTTCCTCCAAGGCCTATTTTATTACAGAATAGTTAGAGCTGACAAATAATTAAGGGTGGGTTGTTTTTTTTTCAGGTGGTAGACATTCTCATGTCATAAATATCATTAATTTCTGGCAAGACATTGAGTACCTCATGTTAAAAAATTCACCTCATTATGATCTATTTACTGTTAATGATGTTTTTGCACCTAATTACTAGCAAGAATCTTGAAATACTAAGAAAAAGGATATTTCACAAGATGAAAATAATGAATGCTTCCTTGTGTACGGACACTACCAATTAGTTCTCAGTACTATGTTAAGAACAGCTTTTCAAGTATTTTTGATTTTAAAATCTTCAGGGCAAAAGAGCATGTGACTTCTTTTACTCTTCCCTACCCCAATTAATAACTTAATTCCATGTACAGAGAACTAAGTAGAACTGACAGACTACAGCTTCTTCTGCATTCCTGCAATTCTCATTTTCATAAGATACCATTGAGGTCAGGGGCTTTAGAAAAGGATAGAGAGTCACCTCTTTCAAGATGCATTCCAGCACCTTTCTCACGGAAATTTATGAAGGTCATTTGTTTAAGCAGGTTATTCCATAGTCCTCCCTTTGGTATTTAAACTTTCAAAAGAGTGCTCCAATACTTGCTATCTCTAAGAAAAGGCAGATGACTCTCTAGCAAGCTGCACTGGAGGTGTATGTAATCCATAAAGTTCTGGTCTCTGCTTGCTTTTTAGGCATTTTGCACTAAGAGGTCATGGGAAACAGTCTACGGGAAGCCTCTCAGAGGGCTTCACTGCTTTCTTGTCCCAGCAGAGTGCCTTTGCCAACAGGCAGTTGGATCAGACTCCTTTGGCAGGGCAGTGAAGAGAGAAGGGGAATCCTCCTTGTCTTGGCAGCACTGAGGATGCTTATCTGGAACACAAGGAATGAGAATTTGAGCATTTTCTGGCTCAGACCAAATCCATTTAAGACACTGTGTTTAAAGGTGAGCAGCAGTAACTCCTTTAGAAGACTGCAGGAAAAAAAAAAAAAAGAGTAAGCCAATTGTCTGTACTGAAAGGGGTATGTTCAGCATGAAATCTAATTTTACATAAGTACCTTCTTGTATCCCTTAGCTCTAGGGTTAAATGAGAGATAGTATGCTAGCATTTCTTTGCAGTGGGCAGAGATGCCCTCACGTCTCCCTGCACCCCTCTCTTGGCATACTGGCCATTCGTTGTCTGCAGATCTAACTTTGGCCCCTGGAACTAAGGACCTAAGAGAAATGTGGAGCTCAGCACCAGGATATCCTTGACCTTTGCTAATTATGTCAGTAATTGCCTAAGGTTGTGTTACCAAGTCAACATAACCTAGACTCATTAAATCTGAAGACATTGTATGCAGTGGAAGGGAAAGTCAATCCAAATCCCTTTCTCATAACAAAACCACTGGTTTCATGTGAATAGACATCATGATCATGATCATTGACTGAAGATCCTTACTGTAGCTAGAATACCAGGGATTCTTGCCCAGTGGCTGTTTATAAAGCTTTAGAGAAACAACAAAAAATTGTGACAGCTGAAGCAGTGAACAATTTCTCTAGTGTTATACAGAAAATGAAACTACCAAGTCAAATTTCAAAATACACTTCATAATTCAGATACATTAGCAATAATTATTTTTAACAAATTGTAACTGCATTATAACTACCTTGCAATTACACTAATTGTATTGAATTTAATGTGCCTGTACTATAATAGGCATTTGTTTTCTTTCCTTAAACCCAAGTAATCAGGTGAGCTAATTACAGAGATATCCTTGAGCTACAAGATAGCCACTCTTTGCTGACACAAGTCTAGCCATGTTCATCATCTCAGCTAATTACATCTTGTCCCATTCAGTGCAGAAGACCCTTGGCCTTCTCCAGTAAGCAGCATGAAAAATGTTGCAGATACTGATTTGGTAAATAGGGTAAGGGTTTAAAATGTTAGAATTCACATTGAGGGAGAGGAAGTTATCACAATGTGGGATAAAATTGCTTACCTTTACTACTGAAGATCCAGTTTCAAGTTTTTGTTGTCCTGTAGATACAGCAAGTACCTGAACTTATACCTCCTTAATCTTTCAAAGTTGGTTTAAATAAATAATGTTATTAATGGGATCTTTTATTTGGGTCACTCTGGCAAGGTCTCCCATAATGGACCAATGCAATTCTTGTGCAAACTGCAGCAGTTACTTAAGAAAACTTTTATTGAACCAGAATGCTTTTCCTTTATCAAAAGGTTTTTCCATATTAGAAAAAAACAAAAACAAGAATTACCAATATGATTGGTAAGGCAGTATTCCTACACTGAAGACTAACATGCTCTTCAGTTTTCAAAAGCACTTTGAGATCAAATATAAATAAAAATGGAGTTCATCTGATCACCAAAGTCTAGCTATTAAAATGTAGTCCTAAATTCTGGAGGTAAAATTTCATCAGAACTCAATTATTCAAAGAATAAAAGTAAAAATTTCTTTTTTTTCTGAGCTTCTTTTAAATCACTGGTGTTAACTAACTATGCAAAAGTAAACTGAGACAGGAGCCATTGGATCTTTCTGAGACCAATGGTGAAGGAACTGTGCTGGATACAGCAGTGGGTCACAAAAAGGATCAAGAAGTGTTTATTGATTGCTGCTTTTTGACTACTGCTGCAGTTGCGCTCAGAGTACCTGTTTATGTATATGGCAAGTATCTCTTAAGACACCTGAATGCTTTTCCAAAATTTAAACCTGGAAAGACCCTTCCTTAAGGCAAGTATGAAAAAGTAATTTCCTTTAAAAGAAATTCTCTGTTTACTTCAAAGAGTACTCATTCCCCAAAATAATATGTTGTTCCAAGTAACCTCATCACACACAATTTTCATTTGTTTGCATATAGGCCTTTGCCAAAAAAGAAGAAATTTTAATCTGTTCTTTTAAACCAGTGTGACCATTCTTGATGTTGTTTAGTGTCTGGATCCCACTGTTCATGTCCTCTCCTCTCCTTCCTTTTCCTCTCTGCTCTACTTTTTTTTCTTTTTTTTTTGCCCATGAATCACTGTTCTGTTTTCCTTTACACATGATTTGTTTCTACTTCTTGTCCCTGCCTCTCTTCAGGTTTTCTTCTCTACTTTTAAGTTCGTGGTAATGTTACTTTTTCTTTTTATTTTTTTCTTTTCTTTTTTTTTGTGTATGTGTGGGGTCTTTTTTGTTTGTGTTGGGTTTCGTTGTGTTTCTTTTTTTTTTTAACTTAATAAAATGAGGCAATTAATATCAGTCTAAAAAAAGAATTAATTTGTCAGCTCCTAGCAGTTGCCAGGCAACAGACTACAATATCACCATTCAGTGGATGGTTGGTTTAATTACTGTCTAAATAAGTATTGTTTAGTCTTGAATTATTTCCTATGACATGGTCCTAAGGTGAAGTCCACTAGGCTAGAGGTTTCAGGTGCCCACACTGGAAGGACAGCAAGCACTAGGGTTGCTAATTGCCCCACATAATACCAACTCTATTGTATTACGTAATAAAATAATTGATGCCATATGTTTCTATATGTGATGCAAACTCTCATTGTGACAATTGCTTTTCCATAGGTACCTGGACACCTGAGCTGACAGGGGGATGAAGAAGCTCACATGCAGAAATCATGCATGAGTTTTGCTGCTGGTTTGCACAAATATAATTTTGTCATTCAGGAACAATAAAGGTTTATTAGATTTATCTACCAGTATGAAACAATCATCTTAACCTGCACACTTAAGCTAGCTAGTAGGAGAGGGTACACTGAAATCCCAACAGACATTGTTAAAAAAAAAAAAAAAAAAAGAGCTGAGCAGTTCAGCAAGAAAGCAGAGTAGATGGACTTTCTCAAGCTTTTCTTAATACCCATTTTTTCTATGAAGACAAATGAAGAAATTTGGACAAGATCTGAAACAGGATGTTAAGATGGACCATGGGAACCTTAGCCATAATTACTATGTAAAATATCTTTACACATCAGTCACCTAAGTTTGGTGTGTGCCTGCATTTGACCTGCCCTTCAGATGTTTCTAGTTCTTCCTTGGGAAGCTTATAACTTCTTTGACCTGAACAATTGTGCATCTTTGCTGGTTTGAGGTCCCTCATCACAGAACCATGGCTGGGGACTTTTAAAAAATGGCAAGGAAAAAATCTGTTCCTCCGCATCTAAATATTTTGACTTCTATACTAGTACCGAAAAAGTGGAGGACCCCTGAGATTTTTTGTGCAAAAGTAAAATTTTTCTTTTCCACTTCTTGTTTGGTGTTCCAGGCTATTGGCTTGTTAGATTTTCTGGGTTAATGTAATGAATAGAAAAACTACTTGGATAGAGAAGCAAGATTCCTGTGATCAGAAACAGGGAGACCAGAGGATGCTGTTACCTCTGTGATAGCAGGAAAGGCACATGTTCAAATAAGAAAGACAGGCATGCTTGTCAGCATGCTGGCCATAGAAGGCACATCTCAATGTGGGACTATCTTGTAGTGTAGTGTTATTGGAGTGTCCCCAGAATACTTTAAAAGTCTCTTCCCATTATTACTGAGTACACAGTTGGAGCCAAGTATCAGGTCCAGTGAGACTTGCAGAAAGTAAAAGCACACAATTCCATTTTTCATATTTCTTAGGTTTGATGGTGATAATGCAAGTGACTTTAACCAGAAAAAAAACCATCCTGGGTTATTGTTGAAGAGGTAAACTATAAATTGATTAAAAAATCATTAAAGTAAATTCTCACATTTCTCACAAAATTTCATCTGTCAAAAGGTATGACTTTCATAGTAATAGTGATATTCTATATTTTGCTTTATTTTTTCTTACTTTTATAACACTTTTTTTTTATATTTTACAGCAGGAGCTAATAGATAATTAATAGTTAAAAGTCTTACTGCCCAAAGAGGCATTAAATCCATTAAAAATGGTAAAACCATGATTTTCTTCTCTGATCTCAAAGAATTTAATACCAACAAAATTTTTTACCATTTAAAAAAATTAACTAGAGGTTTGAATTCTCACATTCCTTTGCTCTGATATTGTTTTTCCCCACTTTGATATGAAGTTTTATTTTGAATTCAATACTTAAGCTTGTACTAAAAGTCAACTTTCAAAGACATTTTAATATATCAGTATTTATGCTGTTTTGTAAATAACCACCTATGTTCCTATCTACAATAAACCATCATGACATTTGGTAATAATTCTCTCCTTTCATTTGTGATACTTGGCTATCATTTCTAGTTATACAGCTTCTTAAGTAAGTACTCCAAAGTGCAAAGCTAAAAGTATCAGTTTTCTGAATTAGAATTTTTTTTTTCCATTTAAAATTACACTTTCCATACTTAAGTTTTATTTAGCAAATGTATGTTTGTATCCATAAACTAAATAATCAGTCACAAAAAATAAAAATGTGGGTTTAGTAAGTACCTTTAAAAAGCCAGACCTATTACAAATAAAAGAAAACCAGAGAAAATTAAATAATACTCTGATGTTTAACATAATTGCAGCTGTTAATGACTAAGTCACTTTACTTTGTGGCCTGTGTCCATTAAAACGCATGTCTTGCGCAGTAAAGTGCTTCACTTATTTCACACTGGAAGATAATATTTGAAGATATAATAAGAACAAGTTGAAAATGTAATAAATACAAAGTGAAGGAAAGTAAGTCCATGCTGTTAAATCAGAGAGCTTTGTGTAGCTATTCCAATTTGATTAATATTCTTTGACAGACTTTCACTCATGAACAATAAACCCACTACAGTCTTTAAATTTTTACATGTGACATTTCTCATTAATCATTTTGCTGGTGTTATTGAGTCATCTTTGACTTACCAAAACTGATTTTGTCTGAGTGTTTCAATTAGTACATATATTTTAATACATGATAAGGCCCGTAGTCCATGCAAAACATTATAATTTGACTCAACGCAATGCTATTGAGAAGGAGTGACTGTTGTTTTGCAAAGCAGCATCATTCTTAATGTCCTTTAGCAGAAAGTCTACTTAACTGCCTAGACAGTGCTAATATAAAGGTTCTATAACCAGAGGTAAATGATACTGAAGTATGCCACTGGATGATCAAACTCTTATGGTACATGTACTGAACACAGAAAGGGAAGAAGTAAGACACTGGTAGGGTGAACTTAAAGAGACTTTTATCTGTTTAATGCTTGGCCAACAGTAATATCATGATCTTATATTTACAGATGAATGAAAAAGAGCTCTGATCATTGCTGTAAGACACCTGTAGCAGCTGCAAGATGTATCACAGTCACATTTATATGTGAGGCTGTAAACTGAAGAGGCTGAGGAGAGAGGATAAGCATGCTATTCAGCTGAAGTTAAGTAGGGTGGTAATCTTCACCGCATGTATAAAGGAGGCACCTGGAACAGTAACAAAATGCATCTGACACTAATGAATCAGATCACAGAACGACAAGAATTTGGAATAGACCTGTAGCCCCACCTCTGTTCAAGGTATGGTCAGTTAGAGCAGGATGCTCTAATTTGTTAAGATAAGAAACCAAGATCTCACTATGACTAGACTAGCAATCTAAACAACTTTTTGTAACTCACAAACTTATTCTTTGTCAGTATAGGAGTAGCTCAGTTCAACTTGAGACAAAAATTTGTTTAATCTTTTACATGAGAGATTTTCAGAGATTCAGGTCTGCGGTTTGGGACTACTTCAGAAATTACTTCAATCTATATATTATGTTGGTTGAAGAAATTCTAATTGAAAAGTCACTAAGGTTTGCAAATAAATTAATAAATTTTGTTTGTCTTCTAATATTTTTTTTTGTTTATTTGATGATATAAATATACACTTGAAGTTTTAAAAAACTCAAGTCAATTTTCTTCTCATGTAATTAACTAGGGAAAGTAATGTGAGCTAAGGTGATATGTAGGACAGAGAGATTAGTGTAATACTTACAAGAATGTCTTGTGAGACAGTCTTGTCCATTTTATGGTAAGGTGAATTAAGGGTCAGATTTGGCCCTCACATTGATAAACGGCAAGAGATTCAAGAGAAAAACAATCAGGCCTTATTTGCATGGTACCTGATTTTATTTTAAATGTCAAATCAATCAAAACCTAAAACCATAATTGAAGTTAGCTGCTTTACTTGATTCCTAACAGCTTCAATTTAAAGTGTTGAATGAAACCAAAAAAGAAAGTTTTTTAGGGGGTTGAGTTCCCACAGGTCAGAGAGAACTTTGTCCAGTTATATTAAGAAATAACATTTAGTCCTAAACCAGCTTGGTACTATTTTTTGCAAATATTTTTAGCAGTGGTTATATCTCCCTTTAGGCACTTGCAAGTCTGTCTATGCGCTAATTTTTATTTCATTAACTGATGAAGAGTCAGGTTCAGATATTGAAACAATTGAGGTGAGAGCCAAAAGTATATTCTCAAAGTCCAGAATAGGGGATGCAACACACAGCCTGTCTTCCCATCTTATTGTTAGTCTATAGGTACTTCCACTTATAACCATCAGCTGATTTGTATATTTTTTTTCCCTATATAAAGGGAACTCTATACAAAATTTGCTCATTATTAACATGGCTAAACCCACTGTTTTCATTTTATCACCCAGCATTTTCTTATCTTTCAGATCTAAGGCTGGGAATGGGAAAGTGCTTTTCTATATTTCAACCTTCACGTCTCTTTGAAGGAAAACTGGTAATTAGAAATCACTTCAATTTAAGGGAAGCACAGTATCTATTATTACAGTGGAAATTTTGTAGAGGAACAACAGATTTAAGTGTATTGTAATGGAAGAACATTCAAATTTCTCAATCTAGAATGAATAAACAAGCATAGTATTGTTTCACATTTTCTGTGAGTGAACTGAAATTCCATCTCATTGAGAAGCTTCGCTACATTTTAAATAGAAATAGAATGCAGATTTAGCATTTACCAATGCAGTAGGTTATTCCTTTCCAGAGGAATGGTTTTTTTTCTTGTTTTATCTCTTTGTCACAGGATATCCAGTCATAGTATGGAAATGTGAAAAATTTGGGACTTTAGTGACTTCTTTGTTTTTTTTTTAAATCCTTATGCAGTTGTGTCATCCAGATGCACTCTAATACTTTACATAAGAATTAAGAAAGTAGCAATAATTTTAAGTTCATTAACTGAACAAAAGCATCTCAAAAAAATCAACGGAAAAGTGGTTTAATATGAACTGATTTCCTTTGTTAAAAACTTACAACTGAGTCTGCTTGCCTCCTCTCACCATTTTGTACAGTGCTCCTCTGAAGGTCCTACCTTCCAGATGTATCATAAACCCTTCCCCAGTCTGTTCCTGACTGTTTTTATTGCAAGGAAACAATTTTTCACCACTTGTTTTTCTTATTGAACCTTACGATCAGTAATCTGCATTCTTGCTTTCTTTGACTGACAGCCATCTCTCTGCCATTTGAGCACAATCCTTTTCTGAAAAACATCAGACTTCCTTGACACCCATAACTCCTACTTCCTATACTCCTCCATTTATCTTTCCTAATTATTCTTTCAGTATGTTTTTTGGAGGATCGCCCAAAGGAGACAGTCATGATCTGGACAATGGGACAGAGTGCACCCTCAGAAACTTTGAGGAAAATGCCTATTTAGAAGTGACACTTAATACACCAGCAGGAAGGACTGCCATTTGGGGAGACGTCAGCAGACTGGAGGAGCGGGCTGAGAAGAACCACACAAAGTTCAGCGCAGGCAAATGCAAATTCTGCCCCTGGTTGTCATAGAGCAAGCCCCTGCACCAGTGCAAGCTGGGAGCTGTCAAGGAAGCAACTTTGCCAAAGAAGACCTGGTGCAGAAAGCTGAATATGAGTCATCTCTGTGCCTTTTTAGCAAAGAAGGACATGGGGGTGGTCAAAAAATGGAATGAGTTGCCCAGGGAACATATAAAATTTCAATTCTTGAAGATAATCAAAACCCAACTGTGCAAGTACTTGAGTAACCTGAGGTAAGCTGGCCCTGCTTTGAGCCAAGGGATTGTAGCAGATGACCTCACAGGTTCCTTCAAAAGTATTTTATTCCATTATTCTATAGCTGTGCTGTTACTCTAGTAAAATTTACATAGACATTCACTTAAGTGTTTTATATATTAAAATTTTAACTGTGTTCTCTACAACATATAACTATTTCATATTGAAATATTATAGCATCACTAACTGTACAGAGGGTAGTATTTCTAACATGAAAATTAAAAGAAGTTACTGTACCTTTTTTCTCTTCTCTTTTTATTATTGTCCCCTCATATTCTTATCGAGGCTACTGCCTGATGCAATGGCCTGCCTGTCTGCTGGAAATTAAGGAACTCATAAGATTCTGAATTTGTGCTTATAGTTTTCTATAATAATAAATAAATTTAATTACATATCAATGTAATGAATCAAACAGGATCTTGAATCTTGTTTGTTGAACAGAGAGCAAACTGAAAAGAGAGGGAGGACGGGGACTAGGAGGACTGTGTTCTGCTTACTCCTTAGTCATTGCTTAGATCATGTACCACTCACACAAGCCATCTGTTCTTTCATTCGGATACTGATCTCTGTTGAACATTAGGGCAGTCTTAAGATGAAAATTGTTGAATACGTGCAAAATGGAACATGAAGCTATATCATCTATATATTTTGGCCTATCATGTTTATAGCCTCTCAATTGCTCAGAAACTCAGGGACAGAAATGGTAAAGAAGGGATAAATTCATCTATGTGGAGGATACAGAAGTGTTGGAGAAAAATCTGCTAAGTAAGAGGTTCACCACATGGATAGTAAAGCCACAACACACAACTCAGACATAGGATTTTGCTGCTACACAAGAGCATACAGCCATAACATAAAGCATAACACGAAATCACATTAACGTTAAACAATGATAAGGAGAAAAAAGAAACCCAAAACCAAAACCAAACAAAGAAACAAACAAAAAAACCCAAACCAAACAAATGAACAAAACCAAA